>JAUZNJ010033958.1:0-12933 GCA_034780135.1 Jordanella pulchra | reverse complement strand
ATGGGGGTGATGTGCTGGTGTTTTCGCACCCTCATCAGGACCCTGGCAGCACAGTTTTGGACATATTGGAGCTTTTGAAGGCTCTTGCCAGGAATCCCGATAAGGAGTGCGTTACAGTAGTCCAGCCTGGAGGAAACAAAGGCTTTACTGTCTTTAGTAATTCACAATTTAACAACAGGGCAATTTTCTTAGTGTAGTCCATTTGCGTATTAAAAGCAAACATTCAAAAACTACCATAGGAGTTTTCCCAGGTTATGGTCAACCTCTTTGCTCAATTGTCTTTGATCATTTGAAACACATACAATCAATTAACCATGCAATTAAGAATAAAAGCCAGAAATCTTTGTGGAAATAAATACTTTTCCAAACAGTAACTTTATTAAATGCATTTTTTTTACATCTTAAATTTTTGTGATGGGAAAATTTATTTTACTCTCTATTCCTGTTAGGCTTAACTGTGATTGCTAGCCTGTTTTGTTTCTGTTATTATTGTTTTCCAGTTTGTAAATTTTTGGTAAGAGGCTAGTCTCCTCCAGACTCTATATAACTTCAACAATCCTTCCGTTTGTGGAATACTGTCTGTGAGAATCCTTCCTTGTGTTAAGTTATTGAAATCCTGTGTGACCAGGGAGAATATTGACAAAGACTGCATCTGTTTTCCCTTGCAAGGTTTAATAAATGCTGCTTGAATGAAGAAGGCGAACCTTATTTCTTTTTAATGTACGAGTTTGATTTTTTTTTTTGATGAAATCTTCAAAATCATGTTTAACAAAATAAGCCAAATAAAATCATTATTACTTTAACAAGACAATTGCAGGAGAGTCAAAAAGAGGTATCGGAAGAAAGATAGGAAGGAAGGAAGGAAGGAGGCGGTGGGGTTGAGATGAGAGGGGTGCCCTCCTGGGTCTAAGCAAAATTACCCACACATCCCACTTCCTTTTTTCCATGATATAATTTAAGCTTGATAATAGCAAAAGCAATTTGTCTAAGCATGTTTGCCTGTGAACTGTGTCTCTGTCTGTGCATGGTGCGTGCATGTGTGATGATGCCTCTAGTTGTGTGGGTTGGGCACACCTCATAGCGTTGTAATTACAGCAGAAGCTTTGAAGTGGTAGAATGTTTGGAAGGGATAATCAGCAGGCTGGGCCACACTTAAATTCCCATTAAAAACACTGAGTCAGAACATCTCTCTTAATTTTCTTTTTATTGTCTTTGCTGATATATAAACCACAAAAAACAAGAGCTTCAAAAGCAACATTAGCTGACAAAAAAATGGGTAATTTACACGTTTACTACTCTGATACATAATGGTAAATGATAAATGTGATCCCAAGGAGCATAACTTTGCAAATTCTCTTGTTGTTTGCTGCTTTAGTCTCTGAATGTATCTGTAATAGTAAAACAAGATGACAAACATTCCACCAGCTAATGCATAATATAGAATAAACTTATTTGTTAAGCAAAGTAAAGGAATCAAATCAAGCATTACAAAAACAAAAAATGTAAACAAACAAATACAACCAGCAAACGTTCATAAGAAAGTTGTTTATTACAGTTGAAACAAGTTGGACACATGGTAAGATAAAATTAGGTCAAAGTTAACATTTAACATTGTCTCAAGTCTGATAGTTAAAGCATATTCAAACAGTAAGTAATGGTGCTTACTTAATGTGAAATCGTCATTATCTCTTACATTTCATCTTAATAAGTTAAACATTGTGTGCTCGCATAAGAACAAGACAGCGGCTCAGAAAGACAGGGAGTTTCTAAAGATCTACAGCAGTATTTTTCAACCCCAAGCTTAAAGCCTCACTGCCCTGCATGTTTAAGACGTTTCCCAGCTTCACCACAGCTGATTTTTGTACGGCTGATTAGCAGACTTCTGAACTGCATTATTCTAAATGTGTGTTGAAAAACACTAATATACTGTACCAAACTCTCCTATTTTAGAATAATATCAGTGTTATTTAGTACTTTCTGTTCTTTGAGTCTTTTAACAAGTCCAAGGGGCTGGGAGTACTGTTATCAAAACACTTATCTGAATAGAAAAGTTTCCTTTAATCTATGCTGTCCCTCAACATATGATCTCCTTCATCAATAAGTGATCGAGTCAAAATTAGTATCTTAAATAATCTTTTTTTTTACCTTTTCTATTCATCTGACCAACCATTTTGTTAAAAAAAAATGTGAGGCAAACTAAATCTTTGTACACAGTATTTATTGTAAATACTGTATAGGTTATACATTTTTGTTGTTTTGCTGGTAGAAGAGGAACCTAAGATCAGAATTTATTCTTGGTGTTCTCTAGGGTCATGTCCACTAACCCACAAATGTTTAATGCATTGAAAAAGCAATGGAAGTCCAAATAAATATGCAGAACTCATGATTATAAATGTCTCCTAATAACCCAGGGACCTCAAACCCTACAATGCTTATGTGAACAGTAGACATAAATTGGAACAAGTAAATTTTTATTAGCATGTGTTAGTAATAATAGTTGGTATTTGGACACTCAACTAATCTCAGTAGTTTTCCATATTTCAGCCTAAAGCATTGTTCTCGGCTGTGACATAATTTACAAATTACAGTTCTTACCTCTCAAGGAAATTCAATCCACGTGTTGGTCTTACTGCATTGTTTAAATGTAATAAAAAACATTACCATGTACATTTATTGAAACTAAGAAAACCTTAGTCTTTCTCTTGTCTAAAATAAAGGCTCTGCCCTGTTTTAAAAGTTAATCCCTCACCTTTTAAAGGTACAAAACAAAGCAAATAGCAGTATACTCAAAGTTAGTCACCCTTCCATAATATAAGAAAAGTAACTCGTCAAACCAGTGGGACATGTTGTAAACAGCCGACACATCTACACGCAAGCTAATCATGCTGTATTCACTTTGATCCAAATTACCTCTGAGCTGTCACCCACCCCGCCTCTCCCCTGCCAGGCATGGGAAATACTCAGAGCCTCCGCCTGTAATGCACCTAAATGACTACCTTGAATGCTACATTGGCGCCAGAGCCAATTAGCTGTTAACACAGGAGACAGATCTATTCAGTAGCCATAGAAAAGGCCTCCTGTAACGTGAAAGATTGATGCCCACTTTTCTAATGACAAGAGGAGAAGGTAATCTGTTGCTTGACTCAGTCTTGGGATATGTTACAGGACAGCCAGTTGATGACTGGGTGGGTGGGGGGGCTTCCTGAAAAAATTACAAATTGACTGTGAGTTATCGACTTACCTATTTACCTCGAGATATTTGTACAGATATAGTATCTCAGTTAGTAAAACTATACCTAGATTTTGAGAAACAATAAAAGTTTATTATATGGAATGCTATCCTTGAATTGGTTGTGGACTATTTAGAAACATAAACAGTGGGAAAAGGGGTACACTAGATCTAAGAGTTGTTATGATTTTAGTAAGGAGGAGATTTTCTTGTAATCCTTTAAAATTACATCTATCAGTTTTTTATCTTTTATCTTTTATAGCCACAGTGTTTAGATATTTTTATTATTTTATTTATCCTATATTATATGTTATATGTTTCATTATATGTTCATCTGTTTTATGTTTCACGACTGTACCATAAAAAATTCCTAGTTTGTGAACTCCTTCACTAACAATGGCAATAAACCCTATTCTGATTCTGATTCTGATTCTGATTTACTTCTGCAGCAACATAATCTCACTTTAGTTTTGAATGCCTTGGTTTTGAACAATGACTGATAAAACTCAGAATTTGAATAACATTTCTATTTATAGCAGACAAAAGCAAGAAGTATCTGAATTCCAAAATGTCCATATAATTAAACAGCTACCTAAATATGATGTAGTGTAAAATTAAAATGATTAAATTGCATCCATTTTAGAGAAAATGCCAAGGAAGTGCCAATATTATGACAAAGGGGATTTTATTAATGTAATTATTTATGAACTTTGGAAATTTCTCTCCCTTGTATAAAATTAATTGAAATTGGATTGATTTTTTTACATATCATATAACATGACATTATACTACAGCAAAATTAACCCTTTTTTGTCCATACACTAATAATTTTTGCTTTTTACATGGGTTTTAGAGGGCAAAACTTATCCAAAGATTTGTATTTGTTTTATAGAAATTTTGGTAGCTTTCATTGTCTCTTACTTGATGCAAAATGCATGTTTAAACTTCAGAAAAAAATAAAAGTATAAAAATTTATGAAGTTTGAAATTAAACCATTAAACTCATCTCCCTAGAGATAACCAGTGGTTGAGGTTATGGGCCATATGGCTCCCTTCCAAGATGTCTGTCCTCTTTGGGGGTGCCATGCACTCTAAATTAACCAAAAACATAAAATTAAACAAAAAATAGGTGTCCTGGCACATTCATGGGGCTGTGTGCAGATTTGTGCATGTCTTTAATAATTTTTTAGAGTTTTTATGGCACTAGTGGCTTGTTTTTTTAGACAGTAGGCTAACAGCTAAGGGGGTATGAGAGAAGAGGAGAGACATGTGGGAAAGGACCACAAGCTGGATATGAACCTGGGTCACCTGCACCTTGTGCATCCCTATGTATTTCACCTTTTGAGATTTCAGGGTGTGACAGGCAGGTGGTCTTTCAAAGCTCTGGAGCTCATCAAGTCAAGAAATGGTTATATAGGACTAAATTCCTTCAGGCAGATGCCAGCTCATTTTCAATTTTTCAGGGCTAAAAAGACTTCCTATTTTTTTGTTGCTCAGGTTTATCTTATACTCCTACCCTACCTTCACCTTCTCTTCCTTTAAAACTTCTTTTTAACTCCTGGTTCTATTTCTTTGTGGTTTGCTGCCTTTCCCTGGTTGGAGATTATTAGAAAACTAATTTCAGTATCCCCTCTGTTATTCCCCTCACCGCTCCTTGGATTCACTGACCGAGGGGAAGATGGAAAAGATTGCAAAGAGAATTCAGCAAAATTTGATAATTACCTTGCCGTTGAATTAAACTAATTGAAATTTACAGGAGTTGAAAAAATCTGAATTTTTGTTTACATCCGTGATGCAAAATCCAATCAAGGGTTTGATGTGGCTGTGAGCTACAGTGAAGCAGGCAGAAGAAAAATCAAAAGGGAAGGTAAAGGAAATAACATAGCAGCTTTACAACACAATGTCACCAGGTCCCTATGGACCCATCAGAGCGTTGGCTACATGCTTAGAACAGATCAGTATGTGGATGCGCCATAATTTCTCCAACTAAAAAACAACAAAACGGAGTTAATAATTTTTTAGACCAAAGTAGGAGAGATCCATAGTCCACTCACTGCTTCAGCTACTACAGCTAGAAACCACTGATTATGGGCAAAATCTTGGAGTCTATGATGGACTCAGACCTTAACCTTCAGAGGCACATAAAGGCAGTCACTAAGTCAACCTTTTACCACCTAAAGAACATTTCCAGAATTAAAGGACTAACGTCCAAACAGTATCTGGAAAAACTAATTCGTACATTTATCTTTAGTAGATTTGATTACTGCCATAGTTTCTTCATAAGATTCCCTAAAAAAGTCCATTAGACAGCTGCAGCTGATCCAAAACGCTGCTGCTCATGTTCTCATCAGAACTAAAAAAGTAGAGCACATCAGTCCCATCCTGAAATCCTTACATTGGCTCCCTGTAGCTCAGACAACAGACTTCAAAACTCTTCTTTTAGTCTATAAATCAATGAATGGATCATAACCTCAATACATAACAGATTTGTTTTCAGTGTATCAACTTCCCAGACCAATCAAATCTTCTAGTTCAAGCCTACTCTGTACACCCAGAACCAAACATGGAGAAGCAGCATTTAGTTCCTGTGCTCCACTCATCTGGAACAAACTCCCAGAAAACTGTGAAACTGCTGATCTGAGTTTTTTTAAGTCAAAGTTCTAACCCATTTGTTTAAAACTGCCTTTGGTCGTTGAAGGTAAACTGTTAATTGAGGTATTTTTAGTGTAAGTTTGTGGTACAACTGTTTTATCTGTTTTATGCATGTTTTTAATGTTTATATGCTTTTAATTTTCTTCTATTATATTTTCTATTTTGGGTAAAACACTTTGAATTGTCCATGTACTGAATTGTGCCATAAAAACTGCCTTGCTTTGTCCTCTGGGAAGTGTTCTAGAGATTGGGGAAATCCCCATTCCACACAACAAACTACTTTAACCACAGCAACAAATCTCCTCGGGAGAAAATATTATCGATTTACAGCAAATAAAACTTTAAGGCGGAAAAAGCCACAATTTTCTTAGCTATTAAGCTGAGCTACATGCAGTCTTTGTTATATGTTTGAATAAGATAAGCTTACACAGAAAAATAAAGTGGGAAAACAGTCACAAATTCTTCCAGCAGCCCTTGTGTCTTCTAGTGATAAATCTATTAAAAATCAGTGATATTATTCATATACATATATACAATACAACATGCATACATACATAAATACATAAATGCATACATTAAAAGTCTAAAAGGATTTGGATCAATTAAGCTCTGTACTGCACTTCTTAATGTGTTTGCATGTTGGGGTAGCGCTGGTAGCTTTATTCTACTGTTCTTTTTTTAAGAGAAATTTGGTTTCCCCTTGGTGGGATCAGTTTCTTTTCTCACTATTTTTTTGACTGTGGTGTTGGATGTTGTACAGTTGTTGGATTGTTTGCCAGTTTCTTTTCATTTTTGGATAATGGTTATGATGTGTAATGATGGTAACCATAACAGGTTGTTTTACACCCAGGTGCAGCTCAATAACATCTTAAGAAATGGGAATTATTAAGTAAATTCTTTTATCAATTATTATGGGCAATGTGAAATCTTTAGGAAACATCTTAAAGAACTTCAGCAAGGACCCAGAAAGAATATCAGTAATGCAGTGTTAGCCATTTTTCCCATTTGCTACTCAAAAGCCTGCTTTTGAACGTTTGAGTAGCAGTTCCATATACATAAACCCTGGTAAATTCACTTTCCTTGGGCCAGGACCCTCAAAAACCTATTACTTCATCTCTGTTTGAGTGGTGTTTTGTGTAGCTGCATCGGTTTTTCAGGGCAGGTCGGTGTGGGTTCCTTACTCAGCAGGAATGTTGAGCAGGGGCTCCAGCTAACCGAAGTTGTAACATTGGCCAGTTGGTCATTACCCTGAAAAGTCGTTTCAATATGTTTTTGTTGTGATATTTTAATATATTTACTACCCACCCTGGTAGAGTCGGTAAATATGTTATTTATTCAGACTGTCATATTGTTTATGACACACTCCCTGCTGGCTGTGTGTTAGAACAACAAATAAAAGTGTGAATCAGGCTCAAATCATGGTCAAACAGATAATTCTGCACATCTATGGGATAAATTCACCTCAACTTCTGTTCAAAACATAAGAGTTTGTAAGCAAAAATCATTCAGCTCCAAGTTAAACACATTCCAGTTTAACACTCTTGACTAAAAACTAGTGAAACTCAATTAAACCTAAAATATTATGTACAAAGAAGAAGCAAAAACATGGTTGAAAACCATAATCAATGAGATGATGCAATGAGAAAACAATTTAGCCTGGGTTTCTTTGTTTGATAACCAAAGTTTATCTTGAAGAACTTGGAATGTGATCAAATTAGCTTTTGGCTAATTTAGAGCAATTGGAATGTTTTCTAACCAATTCACAATGCAAATCCAACGAGTGAATACAACATTATTCGGCCAAATAATTTTTTATCAAATGGTTTGCTTAATCAGAAATCCATAACCTTTAGTTAAATCCCATCTCTGTGGAAGGTGATGTGGAATTAGCGTGGGGAGGGCTACAGAAGCAGGATTCCAGCAAAGTCCAGAGGAGCACTCTGAGGAAATCTGCACCTTCTGCCTCACCGAACATCCTTAAGATGAAACATGGACATTGGTCAGAAAAATAGGCCTTATATACTACTCATACAATACACTTACGCATTAGTCCCAGCAAATGTTAACATGATACCGTTGAATCTAAAAACAGCAAAGCCAATCACAACTGTTTTATAAGTTAAGTATTAAAAAGTCCCTTGATGTCTTTCTGACTAAGTTGCCAGATAGCCGTGAAGGAAACCATGTAATATGATTAACTATCTGAGTGAAACACAGAGTGGTCTTTTAGTCAGATTGACTTAGCTATTCAGAATATAGATCCTTGAAAGCGTTGTTGACTGACAGATTATCTCACAAGCTGGATGAAGTAAAAGCAATCACATGACCTGACACCATGGGGTCTTCTAGATCTGATAAAACCCTTCCTGTGTTTGTGTGTGGATCTCTGTCCTTGCTTCGCAGGGGACTCCTGACTCAAGCTTACTGCTGTTTAATGAGCTAAAGCTCCTGTTGCTCTGAGATCAAGGAGAAAGCCCTGATAGGCAGTACAGGGAGAACATGCACTTCAACTGGTCTTTGACTGACCCTGTAGAAAAAAAACCTGACTCAGTTGATTGTAATGACCCTTTTTTCATCCACAGGGTCAAAGGTTTCTGACCTCCTTTGAAATGAAGAAACGGGACTGGCTATTGACCTGTTTGGAAATAAGTTAGTAATTATGTTTCAATACACATGATAACACAAACAAAGGAAAAAATAAATAGAAAATAAAATGATGCGAGCAGCTTAACAGCTCATGTAAACAAGTGCTTATGCATGGTCTGTAGTACTGTGATTATCTGAAACATGGTATGGTTAGTAGAGCTAATTACTTTTTCCAAATTTCTTCTGCATCTATAACATGACAAAAGAACCTTGTTGAGTTTCACTGTTTTAAAGTGTCTGTCAACCTTTCATTTGTATTATCAGGTCTTTGTAATTAAATTTAATTCAAATCTGTTTATTTATATAGCACCAGTTCTCAACATTTGTAATTTCAAATCACTTTACCAAGACTATTTAACCAGAGCATACAATCAGATTGGTTCAAAGTTTTCTATTTAAGAAAAAACAGCTGATTGTATAGACTAATTGAGTCTTCAGCAATTCTTCACACCAACCATGCTTGTAGAGACACTGGAGAGAAAAACTCCCTTTTAACAGGAAGAAACCTCAAGCAGAACTTGGCTCAGTGTTAGCAGCTATCTGCCGAGGGTTTGAAGAAGATAGAAGCAAACATCCAAAAGGAAGTAGATATACGAAAGGTAACTGTTAACTAGCTCCCCAGGTGGCCCCATCCAGGAATGACACAGCCAGGCAGACAAGCTCTAAGCCAGTTCCCATCTCACAGATTGAAAGAGAGCACATACAGTTAGTTATAGTAAGGAAAACCAGACTACATTGAAAAAAAGGCTAAGGTCAAACATCTATAAACAAAGGTGTTGATGACAGCAGCTCAGCTGATATTTCTCTCCAGGATGGAGTCACATAACCTGATATAAGCCAGATTGATACATGTAATTCTTTCTGAATTCTACACGATATCGATCTGGAAATTCTGCTGTTGAAATTGTTTGCAAGAGGGAGAAACATTCAGTACAGTTCTTCAAACATATTGGGTTCCTGCCTCCCATGTCAAGTTTTTAGCAGCAGTTGAGACACATTACATTCTAGATTTATTTCACATTAACTAATAAATAAAACTCTTACCAAATCCGGTCGGTACCTGCAACCATCTTCCAATTAACAAAGGTATACCTTCAAAGTGTGCAGCTCTGCATTAAGCCAAGCCGAAAGCTTTCTGTTTTTAAAGTTTTCCTTTTTAAACGGGGGTATGTTGTCTAAGGCAGTAAGTAGGGAACTAGTAACTCATCAAAAAAATCATTAATTTTTGAAGGGGTATAAATCAAAGGGTTGCCCTCTGCAGTGTTATTCAGTGATACAGAGCAGATAAAAGGAGGAACAGATTCTTTGAAATTTATTATTGTATTATCTGATAATGATCTGCTAAAGTGAAACCTTCTGGAGGAGGACAATGATGTTAAAGTAGTGTTGAAAGTTATTTACAAGCGGTCAGAGAGGACAGGGGTGTGAGGAAAATCAAGAATGTAATATGCAAGCCATTTTTGGCTAAATGACTGTTGGATGTTTTTGGATGTTTCATTGATCTTAAGGCAATTTCAAAGTTACAAAAGACTGATGTGGACATTAAACAAATATATTGATATGTTACAATTTGGACCAATAAATTAGTACTTGAAGTAGAATAAAAATTTTTGTACACTTGAATTTTCCAAGCAAGAATACCCATATTATATTTTCAATTTTAATACATATTAACTAAAATTTGAACAGCTTGAAGAAAACTTTCCCATCTGTTGAAATACTATGGATTAGAATACAATAGAAATAACTTTGTAATAGAATTAACAATTTTATTCAATATTTACATAATTTTACTGTTTCTTTTCCTCTTATGACTTCTTTGAGCTTTTTGTTAGATGGACTGCCTGCTGAAATAAGGATAAATGCCAACTGTAACAGTAGTCAGGAAATAAGATAATCAACTCCAGATGAGGGGAAAGAAACCCATTAAGAAAAAAATTAAAAACTATTAAAAAAAAATAAACAGAGAAAAGGGTACTTCTATCAAGAAAAATACTTTTCTGTACATTAGATACAAGAACTAAATAAAACTAGAGCTATATTTACTGCATTAAATTTGAAAATTACCTTCAGATTTTTTTTCCCTTTGGGTGTTTTGTGCTACATTGAGTGTATCTTGCAGTTTGTGTCAGAATTTCAAGAACTTTGTACCATTGTTTGTGCTTGGAGTAATTGCTGTCATTATGGCGAATTAGTACTCAACCCCAACTTAAGTGGTTCTCTGAAACCAGCCCACTTTGCCCTGCCTCTTTCTTGCTCTCTGGTCTTACTGCCTTGTTACAATCAATTAAGCTGATTACAAGCCCAATCTTCACCACTTCAAAGGTGGGCAATTAGAGAGGGTGAGACTAACTGTCTCCCTACCCCCAAACCCTTCCTCTGCCCTGTTGTTTGTCTCAGACGGAAGCCTTGAATATACCATGTTTGAACTATTGAGGTGATGAACTCTTGCAGTTTAAAAAAAACAACCCTTTTTTGGAAACAAAACAGTGTTTTCATGGTAAGATTAAAGGATACATGGCTAGTAATGATCTAGAGACAATTGGTGTTCTGGGTCTTCTTTAAAGCTAGAGGTCGACTCCTCATCAGGTCAGAGGACAGGCCCTTACAATAAATAGAGGGACACACAGGGAGGTAGCGAGACACAAAGTCTAGACAGCATATTTAGCGACCCTCCCTGGTTTCTTTGTTCTGTGCCATGTCTACAGGTAATTAACCTGACAAACCCCCATGAACCTTTTCAAATGGGAGACAAATGATGGGTGAAAGAAATGAAAACAAGTGAAGCAAAATAATCAATTAATTAGTGCATGTCTGCTCATATGGATATTTGACAGAGAGCTGTCAAGCATGAAAGTGATATTTCAAGTACAAAGAAAAGAAATTGTTCGTGGTATCTTAAAAACTACTTTTTTTTCTGTAAGAGTGATCATGCGTAGAAATTGCCTTAATGAGCTGACCCTTGAACAGTGAAACTAAAAACACAAACAAAACAACAACAACAACAAAAAAAACAAATAAGAGAATGTAACATTCTGGAAAACAAAAAAGAGCTCAGATTTCATAATGTTCCCTGGCAGCCTCCCTGAACTAGATGTGTTCTTCATACTGGTTCCTTCTCTGGGAATCTGGTGAACCCCAGGAGGCCGATAGCATCTTACAGCTTTCAAAAGTAAAAAAAAAAAGTACTTTGAGTTGCTTTATAAATCCATGTCCACCACACTGAGGTGAAACCAACAACCAATAGACCTGACGACGTAGTGGAGCCTTTCAATTACTGTGTAAATTGCTTTCACTGACCAGGTGAATTTAAGACAAGCAAAAGCAGACAAAAATAATCTTTAAATAAAAGAACAGATTATGGAGGGCCTGGGTCTGAATTGGGAATGCATGCACACCCTGGAGGAGGTTTGTTAAAATGATCATCTGATCACCCTGCTTTGATATATTTTTAGAACTCTGCTCTATACCGATAAACTCGCTATCAGTCGATTACGATCTATTGCCAATCGATCACTGCATCTCAAGTGAGAGAATCTTAACCCCCCCACCCCACCCCCTCTATCTCTCTCTCTCAATCTCTCTCTCTCTCTTGCTCTCTATCACTGTCCACTGTCATCATGCAGAGCAGGCTGCTTGTGCTGCAGCAGAGAGAGGGAACCTTTCCAATTTGAATTCAGATTACAAATTGAATGTGCAAGCATGAAGCTGCTACTAATCCCACCCTAGATGACAAAGCCAAATCCTGAAAATGATTTTTAACTGACAGTTATCTCACATAAAATAAAATAACTGCATTTTCTCTCTACAGCCTCATTCTCTCCCCTTCTGCTCCTCCCAACTCTTTGTGTCTTTGCAATGCTGCTTTCTTCTTCTTCGTGTTTTTTTTTTTCTTTTTTTTTGCCGGATGGCAAACGCCTAATGCTGCATTTATGCCACCAACTGATGTGTGGTGTGGAACTGAATGGCTGAATTATATATTTCTTTCTTTAGTTGTTTCTGTAACAGTCTCTATAAAACTCTTAAAATCCTCTCAAGTTTTTTTCCTTGGAGTTTGCAGCACTACTTATTTGTAATGATGAGGTTGATTTATTTTGTCTATAACAATTAACTTTTGTTGTCCATCATCCAGACTGATTTATTGTCCAATACTGACAAGCCCATTATAGTGGAGATAGTAGAATTAATTCTGACATTAAAAGTTAAAGTTTAAATGTTTAATTTCATGTTATATTTGACCTAATTGCTTTGTTTAAAATTCACAAACACCCACACATTCATATTGTCATAGTTTGGACCCTGTGTTCACTTAAAGTTGAGAGGGAAGATATAACTGTTGAGATCCGGAGCCTGTCTGCCACCTTTTCTCCAGCAGAGCGCGCCGTGGGTCTCCTGGGCTGGAGCCCT
>JAUZNJ010033957.1:0-12934 GCA_034780135.1 Jordanella pulchra | reverse complement strand
GTCTCCTGATGAGCTGACGATCCTCAGGTGTGCTGAGGGCTCCAGCCCAGGAGACCCACGGCGCGCTCTGCTGGAGGTAGGTGGAAGGCACAAAACCCCGGATCCCAACAGTGATTAGTTTTTCCCAGGTGTCTAAACGGTAATCCTAAGGCTGAAATAAGTAACAGAAAAACATTGAAGGTTTTCATGATCTTCTCATTTCCAAGCCTTTCCTGTATAATGTTCTGGAGTTCAGTGCAGCCGTTTAGGATGAATGTCTTGCGCCTAAATCTATTTGAGAACTCCTATCCCTACTATAATGGGGTTTTTTTGGTTTGTTTGTTTTAATATTTATGCAAAATGTAAGCGACTGTTTCTAATTTCAATCATTTCAGGGTTCAGTTGTCTGGTTCTGCTTCAAATTAATTCTCCTTTTTTTCAGTTTCTTCAACAACGTTATCGGCCTCACTGATCCTCAGCAGCTCATCCCACCAAGTTTTTGTAAGGATGCGAAACTTAAAAAAAACGAAGCGGAGGATCCCGTCGACTTCTACAGCTTGTTTTAGTTGATCCTTCTCAGAAATATAGTTTGCTATGATGATGGCTGTGTGTGAATCTCTGCACCAAACCAACCTTTTTTCAGTCTTTTGATTAGGGGGGAACTTGTTGTAAAACTGTAAGTCCATTTGTTATTCATTCAGCTGATTGTGTTTAAATCAATTATTAAAACCTTTACATTAATTAGAAATAAATATTAAGATAAACCTGAAAGTTTTTTTGTTTGTGTTCTATCATGTTTCATAAATGTTTAATTTAATTGTCATACTGTAGCATATTTCTGCTATTATCTTGACCACACTGTGTAACTCTAAAACACTTCTAAGAGACGCACAGCAACATGTTCACAAATTAGGATTCTATTATAATTTAAATCAAAAAGAAAAACTTAATATTAAACCAACGGGTTCCCAAAATGGGATAGAGGTCAAATATAAACACATAAATGTGGAAGTCCCATGGAATAAAAAATACCTTGAAATAAGCAAATATTACATTTATTTTATTATACAGAATATAAATGTCAAATATACAATTTAAAAATGCTTAATTTAATATTCAAACATCTAGGTATCTGAAAAAATATAAAATGACGCATACAATGTTTTATTTTTAAACATAAATATGATTCTCTTTATATGTATAAATAAATTTAGAGAGCAGTAATCAGATGTGTTTTAGTGTTTGTCAGTCAGTCACATTGTTAATTCTAAGGTCGCAGGCTGAAATGTTTGGGAATCTCTGCTTTAGAGTGAAATAGAAACCCCTAAGATTTAGCTTCTAACAACATAAGTCGAGCATAGAACAAATTAGAAAAGTATATTTTCAATACCATAGAAAATTAGAACCCACAGCCATGAGGAAGACTGATGGAAGGACAGGTAGAACAAACATCTTGGACAAGCAAGGTAAGCTAAGAAGTCACTGTTAATAAAAAAAAACTGGCAGGTAACAGTGTCATATAATTTCCAGATTTATCCACAGATTCTCAGATTCTAGTCTGTACTTTGGCCGAGCTGCTCAAGAAAGAAAGAAGCAGGAGGGACTCGATCAGTAGGGGGTGTCAAACCTTCCTTTTTTATTCAGTTTTATATTATTATACATTTATCATGAATGATGTTAATGTTGCATTAAAACCAAACTCTGAAATTAAAAGGTGTATGATCTGACCAGAAGCAGACACGTAACCTTCGTTTTCCCATGGTTCACTGCAATTTAAGGGCCGACTGCTTCATGCTCAGAGGAAAGGGAGAATGGCAATGAACAGTGGTGAACATCGGAAATGCAGTTTAATATAATAAAACTAAGTGAATAGTTCCGTCTGAAATTAATGAAAATATATTTTTTAAAAGGTTATCAAATCAGATATGTAGCAGTAATGATTGTTTTATTGAAAGGGTTCATTATGTGACTGTGCAAAGAGTTTGGCTGATATTTAAGCTCAACAATGAAATTAGCCAAAAGAACAGTAGTAGTAGTAGTTCAGCATCCAATCTTTGCCTGATTTGTGTATCAACTGTCACGGTTGCTAGGCGACAGAGCGTACGCCGAGTGAAGAGTGTTGAAAGTTGGAGAAGGATGGACCTGTTTGAATCCAGAGCCACGAGTCTTCAGGCCTCCTTATTTTCACGGACCCAGAAGGACCCGGTCCAGGTAGAACCGGGTCCTTAGAGACGCAGCCCCTGAAATAGAACACACCCTGTGTATCTGGGAGTTTCTTGCTCATCTCTTTAGATACAACTCTGTCACTAGATGGCGGTAGATAATCAGCAATGATTACAGTCGGATTGGGAACATGTTATATCATTGTTAAAATTGCAAAGCTGATATATGTGTGTGTGTGTGTGGTTGATGTAAATATGAAGCAATATGACTTCAAATTTATTTGTTTACATCATTCTGAGGGGTTACCTGGTAACAATAGTAACACACACCCCGTAAAACCCCAACCTCCTGCACCCCAACATCTACCGGTCCCTGATCCAGAGCAGCTGCCTCCAACCACACAAGTCTGGCATCAGGATCCTCGTCTGAAAACTGAAGAAGAGATCCTGAGCTTCGCAAAACCTTCAGACACTGTTTCACCACCAAGGCAGCCTTTTCTGTTCCCTCCTTGGACCTCAACAAGGCATCCGTGGTGCCCTTGTCAACAATAAGATCTAGACTGTTAGAAGCATAGTGCAGAGCAAGCTGTGTGCAGTCCAGTTCTAAAAACTCAATGTGAGAGGAAACATTTAGCGGATCGATGGATTTAGCCTTAAAGTGCTCACGCATTAACCTCACAGCTACGGGGGAGATGTCGGCGCAAGTGACTCGAACTGGCAGAGCCGAGTCTCTGTAGATGCAGGGGCCTAATGCAGATGTGCCACAACCCATATCCAGGACCTGGAGAGGAGAGGGTGGAAGGGAGGCAGCGTGTAGAAAGGGCATGATGAAGTCCCGCACATCATCAAAACCAAAGAACCACTCAAAGTTTTTAAACTTGGGATTCCTGCTGCTGGTCTCGGAGTAGAAGCGATCCCATGCTGATTTCTTATCCATGTTTTCCATCAGTTCCGCTAGACAAGAAAACGATCAAAAGAGAAGTTATTAGCACTAGTTTTGCAACAACAGTTACACCCTTTGGGTGGTGCTTTCAAGAACTGTTAGTAAAAAAAGTCCAACTCTCGCTTTAATCTGTGTACAGATACTTTGACCAGCAAAATTCATTTTATTCTGGAAAAATCAGCCTCTTTGGGAAACATGGTGGTGGAGGTATTATGTTGTTCAGAGGCTTTTCTTCACCAGAGAAAGAAATGGATGATGGAGCCGACAAAAGTAATTATGTGAAAAAACTTGACATACAGCTGGAGTTAAAACTGTGAACATGTTGAGATCAAAACGTGTTCACAGGAATAACAATCGACACAGTTTTTATCAGGAATTAGTTACAATCTAACCAACTCAGGTCCAGCTAATCAGACTGAATTTGAGTTATTTTCCAAAGAAGAATAAAAAAATAATGTAGTTTCTGGATTTGAAAAGTTGCCTTGCTTTTAAACGTGATTCCGCCAAGTTTACTGGCTCAAGCTGGCAGCAAAAGGAAAAAGTTAATTAAATTCTAATTATAGTCTGAGTTGATCTCATATAAAAGAGAATCCAAACACAGTGAAGGTTGTTGTCGCTACATAGAAATCGTAAAGGTCAAGCTTTTTCATTTGTCTCAAGCTGACGTCATTTCTGGTATTCTGCGTAAGGCAGCAGTTGAAACGCATTTAAAACCTCATCACTAAAACTCAAGTCAATAGCAAACCTTGCTAATGGGCAGGTCACTCGTTAGCCTAGCTTCACAACTCCAGACAAAACCAATTCTAAAACAACGAGGTTTAAAACGGGCGATTCCAGCTTCAGACATACTTGTCACAGATGAATGCTGCCTAATATTCCTCGAAAATATTCTTCTGCAAGCAAAAGCAAACGACTTTGTAAGAGCAGACATTTTGGGCTGTTTCCTCCAGCGTTTAACTACAGAGCACTCACTCTGATTATAATTCTTACTGTGGAAATCATTTGAGTCCAATAAAATGTGTCTCAGAAAACATCTTACTGGTATTTACGATCTTCGATTAGTTTACGAAGATGGGACATATAAAAAAATAAATTAAAAAAAATTAGAAAATAACAAATAGTTTTTTCATGCACGAGTTGTGACTTGTTTGTAAATAAAAAGAGAAAATGATGCAAACAATTAATCTTCCCTTCATGTTTAATAAAAAGGCAAATCTCCACGTTTAAGTTTATAGAAAATAAATATTAACGAATTATTAATAAATATTCTATGGAATAAATAAATGTCTCCATATAAGGTGACACCTTTTCTTACATTTCTAATCACATGACCATCATAACTATTCATATTACTGTGGCCACTGATTGGATTATCATATGAGTCTAATTAGAATATTAACATAAATGGCTCTTTACTGTCAGACATTTATTAAAGTGGATTCACAGTGGATGCCATCTAAATCCTAAAAATAATTTTAGAAGTTTGCAAACATTTAAAGTGCAAGAAACAGCTATAGTTTAAGGGGAGTTGAGTCCTTATTGGATGATAAAAACTTTAAATCAAATTTTCCTAAACAAAATTTGGCTTGTTAAACTGTATTCTCCCATTTCCCCATGTTAAAAAAAGATTAACAAAGCATCTTCTGTAGAATTTAAACAAACATCATCTATTAAACTAATATTTAAGGATATAATTGCCAGATGATAAAAAAATATTGTGGCTTATACTTCATATTATAAAGTACAAATTAATATTAAAGCTGTAGGACAGATCAATAATTACACCTGAAAGTCAAGGTTACAAATAACACAACAGTCTTATCCTTCACACAAAAAAAATGCATATTTCACTTTCAAAATAGGGCATCTTCAACACTTCCCTTCATTAAAATTATTTTAAATTGCTTTGCGTGTTGTTCAGCCTTCTGCAAGCAGCATTTCCCAGTTTTGGTGCTTTTAACCATCACGTCGAATTAAAGACGACCCTTATCCGTTTAATGTACTAATATTGTTGAGACATATTTTTTTTTACTCATGACTGCTAACAATTAGTTTCATTGTAGTTTAATATTTGTGTTTTTTGTAGTTGAGCAGGATCAGAGAGGTAAGAAAAAGCAACAGACAAGATGTAAATTGCTTTAATAAAACTCAATGAATCGCAGTGTAACAAAGGAAGAGAATCAAACAAACCAAGAAGATAACATTTACAACCACA
Organism: Jordanella pulchra; assembly: GCA_034780135.1. Taxonomy (NCBI): domain Eukaryota; kingdom Metazoa; phylum Chordata; class Actinopteri; order Cyprinodontiformes; family Cyprinodontidae; genus Jordanella; species Jordanella pulchra. The sequence goes on along the minus strand of JAUZNJ010033957.1, from coordinate 7,635 downwards.
AAAGAAAAAATAAACCTGTACAACTAAACGGCTGGAGTCAATTCTATGTTCTACCTATTTTTTGTTAACCGATGTTTACCAGCAGAAGGTAACCTTGGGGTTTGGAAGCAAGAGGGGTAGATGAGACTTATGTGATTTTAGATTTTTTTTTTTTTTATTTCCAAATACATTAGAACAATCGCAGACATGGATGCAACTTTGACTCAACGTGGCAGTTGATGTTCAATGCACCCCTGCGGAGCACAGCTTGAGGAGGACGTTGTCACATGTGGCCCAGGAGTGTTATTTATACAAGATGTCGTAATGGCCTGGTCTGTACAGCAGGAAGATGCGTGGGTCTCCTCCCTCAGGGAAGACGTGGTGATTGACAGTTCCTCCTTCGCCTCTGTCCATGTACTCCACCAGAATGGACACGTTCAGGGCCTTGGCTAAGGCAATGATGTGGATGTGGTCACTTTCTTTAGACATGGGTTCTACTTCCTTGGAACGGAGAAAAAGCATGTTTGTAAAGAACCACATATGGTCAAACATTTCATCAGCAACTTCATTCAAACTCCTCTCATTAAAGCACCTATGCCTGCTCCATGTCCCTTTAGCACAACATTTTTATCTGAGAAGCAACTTTAAAAGGTGGTTTTGGAGCCAGTTCTTCCTTAACTGACTGAATATTGATCAGCTGGTTAAACACTAAAGATTCTGTTTTCTGCACTTATTAAATCATCCAAAGCTAGACTTTGTTCTCAGATACATCAACTATAACTAGAGATAGTTTGATACATCGACCTGCTGATTCATCGGTGCAGCAATACCTTGAGATCACGACAGTTGATGCATTGCTGCTTCCTCCATTTTCTATCCACTGTTAAATGTTTTGTTTGATTTTTTAAGCTGTGTAATGTATTATCATTGTTTTTTTATGATGTAAATCAGGGAATTATAAAACAATATCGACTCCAAGCCAAAACAATATCTGCAGCACATATTGGGGATCAGTTAAAATGAAGTCTAATAATTAGCATCAGTTTTAACCCCTTAGCCCCCACTTTTATAGCTTGTGCACAAATGAATGCATACCCATGGATTTGCATACCCAAACGCTACTGGTCGGTAAAATAATATTATAAATCCAACATGCTTGTGATGTAACTTAGATGTAATGAAGATGATCTAAAATGAAGGACGTATGTAACTAGAATGGTGAAATTGGTTTTATTCTGATATTTTCACTATTCATTGAAAAGAAATGACCTTTGGTGGATTATTGCGACAAATGATTTTAGTTTATGAGAAACACAACTGAATACTACTTTTCAGTAGAGTTGGGCACCAAATGAGCCCCTTTACGCCAGGATAGAAGGTGGTTTGGAACGTCAGAAGTTGAAAACGAGGCAGGAAGTGAAAATTAAGAATTCTAGTTTGATGACAGATTCACAGTTATCAGTGTTTGTGGAGTTTAGTAGGCTTACAATTGAGCTGATGGCTGCTTTATTTAGGATCTCCTGATCTCTAAAGAGATACAACATGTAGGGTTTTGTTTACAACTAAGCTTGCTTTTAAATGTGTAACAAAATGTGGTGAAAACATCCCGAGGTCAGGCGGTGGGAAATCCAACAATAGCAAAGCATTTGAATGCACCCTTTAGAATAAAAATCCAAAAAGCTTTTGGCATCTTTAAATTAATTAGCAATTAGCATAATTTGGTATTGTCTTTATTTTTAACTAGTTCCAAACCTGCACGTTTGCAGTTTTCCTGTTTTATAAGAAAACAAATCAGAATTGGTGAAAATTAGAATGAGCATACCTAACCTTTTGTATGTCTCGGTAAAACAATGAGATCAGCTTCTTCCCCAGGTACTCACCTGCTGACAGAACTCTTTGATGGAACGCCCTCCCTCGATAAAGTGTTCAAAGAAGCTGTGCTCTCGCTGCAAGTAGCCTGAGGTAAGGAGGCGCAGGTAAACAACAACGTAGTCGGACATATTCTGGTCATTGAAAGAGTTCAGCAGCTCCTGCAGGCTCGGTTGTTTCTCACATAGTTCAATCAAGTCCATGAACTGGAGGGAGAGAAAATCAAAGAGAAAACCATTATTAACCTTTCAAGAGAACAGCTTTAAAAAATAGAATAATATTTCTCATCATCATCCTGTTGGTCCCCATTAGTTTAGGAAAACCTCTGTATGTGTTGCGTTTGAAGAACAGCAAGTTGTTGAGGACATGAAGCTTGTTGATACTTGTTGAAATCTGCCTTAAAATAAGCTGCTTATTGTTGGGAAAAATGTTAAAACACATTTATTAAAGATCATTTAGTGACTCTGACTTTTCTAAAGCAGCAGTTATTGTTCCACTAGAGGCTATTGTTAATAGTTATACACTGTTTATTCTTTCTTTCCTTCCTTCTATTTCTATATTATTCAGTCATATTAGAGGTTCACCTTGAAACACCAACATTCACTTTATGTTCACTACTCTTGTTGTTTTTTTAAACTTCTATTAAAAGTCATCCTGGCCCCTGGACTATTTGCTGCTGTGCTACTTTCTCCTCGTGAAGCAGTGGACACAGATGAACAGATTCAGACCATTTTTAACAGGAGAGTTTCCATAAATCTGTTTTTTCTGAGATGATGTTTGGTTCAGCCCTAAAACCCGTACCGCCAAAAGAATCTAAAAGTGAACAATTAGGTAAAAACATGGGCCGTTTCACATTAAGTAAGACCATAACATCATATCTTGTCAAAGGTTTCAGAAAACTCTAAACTATGTAGAGGACGTGGCCACTGGGATGAAATCTAGTTAAGCAATCCAATTTCCAAACAGGCCTCAGTGAATAATTCAGTCATTTTTACCACACATATCATTGAAATATTAAATAAATAAGATTTTACTATCAAATATAATTTTAGATTAGCAGGCTGCACCAAAACCACAGACAATATATTGCAATTAAGTGTTGTTATTTATCACATTATAAAAATTACTACATTATGCCTCTTTTTTTAAAGACACATTTTTAAAGGATTGCCTACTTTAGTAATCAACTAATTACTAATATGGTAACCATCTAATTTGTGTCCAGCAGGTATCTGCCCAGGCAGCATTCACTCATGACTAGAAAGAACACAAACTCTCATGTTTTCATATTTTTAGCAGGTATTTACTTTTATTACCTCAGTTGTTCCTTCAAAAGGAGCCTAATTTGCATCAAATCAGACCAAAGAAGAGCAAACATACTCAAAGAAGGACCTACTAGGTTCTGGACGACTGAAGTAGCAAACATCCTGGATTACATTAGCTAACGTGCTCCATTTAAACATTAGCTCATGAGTTGAAATGATGCAAAGCTCAGTTCTACTGTGATGCTAATTAATAGAAAAATATAAATCAGCTGACAGCTTAGTGTGTGTCTCCCGCCCCCAAACTTTAATTGGGTCACTGCAGGTATACAACTCCATATCAAAAGTTTTGAGCCTGTTCATATTTGGGGTTTATAATGAAAAAACGTTGAAAAAAACCAGGCGTGCAGGAGGCACAGTGGTTAGTGCGCACGACCCATGTAAGGAGGCCTGAGTCCTCGACGCGAGCAAACCGGGTTCAAATCCGGCTTGTGGTCCTTTCCCTCATGTCTCTCCCCCCCTCTCTCATACCCCCTTTCCTGTAGGGGTGTCCCAGTGCAACCTTTTCATTTCCAATACCCATATTACAGCTTTTGAATTTGAAGATACCAATATTGACCCGATACGATATTATTATTACTTATTTAATACTGTGGAATGTTGGAAAAGACTTGATTTTATTTCATGAGAACATTCATTTATTTGAATATTTATTACCGGCTTAATATTAAAAGTATTAATATGATTTTTAGTGATTAAATTTTGTCTAATATTTTGCCAAACAGGGAAGTTACAATTATATAGTTTCCTAAATAATGCCTGAATTTTCTCCCACTCCTTGGACTCATAAAATGTATATCTATTAAAAAAACAAACAAAAAAAACAAAACAGAGAGAACCCTGTGCTACTCAAAACCCTAATCATGGGTATGCCAAAATCACCTGTATTAAGACAATAAAAGACCTGAAATATTTCAGTTGGTGATTATGGAAAATAATGAACTTTATCACAATATGCTAATATTTTGAGAAGGACCTGTGGTATCCACCTTAGAACCTGCTGCCGCTCCAACCAGACCTCAGACCAGTGAAACACACTGAATGGATGTTAAGTGCTACTCACCGTGTTGTGGAAATCCTCAATGGTAAACTCAGTGAAGCCTTCGTTAACCAGGTCAAGTTTGCTTTTAGCTGCAACTGCTTTGAACCTAAAATACAAAAACCTTCATTAACTGTGGGAATATTTCCCTATAAACACACATAGTGTCTGTTTAAGGAGCAGGCTGTGAATCAAACACTGATATTCATGTCAAACCTGAGACTTTTAGGAAGTAGTATATTCAATGAGACATTATTAAGCCAACATGTATTCCTTAGGTGTCACAGAGAATTTCTCTGGCATTAATAAACACTGCAGCACCATTAGCATCTACTATGCTTCTTACTTCTGAAGTTCTTTGCTGTCATCTAGCAGGGACTCCAGGTGAGCAAAGCCAAAGGCTCTGTAAAAGCAGTTTCCATCCGGCCGTGTTTTGCGGATGTATGCATACTTTTTGTATAGGTCCTGCAACAGAGAAAAAAGGGTTACTTCTAACTCAAGACAGCCTGGGGATGTCTGGGACCAGAGAGCAGCCGCTGACCGACCTTGAGCTTGAGTTGGTAAACTGCATCATCCTCGGCGTATTCTTTCTGCAGCACTGACAGGTCCTGTTTGTCTGACACCAGCGGGTTAGTGTTTGCGATCTGCACACAGATATTACAGTTAGTGAGCATCAGCATAAACTCAAGCAGAGGCTTTCAAGAGCAGAGGGAAGGTTTGATCCTTCCGAGTCAGGCTGTAAATGCAGCTTTTAGGAAACCTCATTAATGGAAGGACCTGAGCTCCGTTTAAATCCAGTCCTCCAGTTCTGCTTATCCTGCAGCTTCCAAATGCATCAAATGGCTGAATGACCTCAGTTTGCAGTGAGGTTCCCCAGAGTCCTGTTAGTGAGCTGATCATTTGACTCAGACACATCTGAACAGGTCACTGGATCTTGAGGACAAGAATTCACATCAATGGCAGGGGATGTTCGAAGTCTGACACTCAGGGTAATAATGTTCCCTGGTCTACAAATGCAGTCAAACAAAGCTTCAGATTTTGCCCTTAAAGTGAAGCAATGGACACAGGTGAACACATTCAGAACACATTCACACTGAGAGTTTCTGAGTATTTTCTGAGATAAATAAATGTTTGGTTCGGCACTAAAACCCGTACCAATACATTTTAAAAATGCCCTGAAATTAGGCTGTTATGCTGAATCTCAATGAGCATAAAAAAGACACTTAAAAAAAAACATTCATGTGAGAAACAGTTTCACACGAGGAAATCAAATCTGTTCAGTGCTGTGAAATCGTGTTATTCTAATGCTTGGCCTGCCAATAAGACTTCAGCCTGAAACTAACTGTAACAAAGATTCACACAGACAGTTAAAACACAGAGAGCACAGATTTGAAAGGGGATGGAGGAGTGGCTAAAAGGAGGGTTGGATGGATTCCCAAACAGCAGCTCCATCAAGCTGAACCTGCCAAAGGTCAAAGGTTTTTTCTCTCCCCATTAAATGTTTCATCTTTCACATACTGAGGCATCTGCTCTTATTTAAATAGAGCGTGTTTGGTTATAAAACAGATTGTTTTCCCACTTTTGTTCAGTCTGAACATAATTATTGTTAAATGCAAAATTACTGTGCCTTGCTTAAGTGATAAACATTCCCACATGTTGATACATTATAAGCACATATCTTTTTACAATGTTTGATTGCACTAAAATCGAGACAAAAGACCAAAACAAAGTGATTAATTATTATAGAGACAATTAGACAGTTGAAGTGTTTAACTCATTATAAAGAATATAACAAAACTGTAACAAGACAAGGCTGTCCACCTGAACGTAAAAGACAAAGAAAGAGAGCCAAGGGGCTGATGGTGACTCTGGATGAACCACAGAGATTCACAGCTCGGGTGGGCTAATCTGTCCACAGGACAACTCACTTCAGAACTGTGCTCCTTATGGACCAAAGGCTTTGCAAAAAAAAACCATCAGGAAGGAAGTTTGCAGTTCTCCAGAAGCCATGTTTGGGGGGGCAGCACATGTGCAGAAGAGGGGGCAAAATGTTATCTGGGTCAAAATCCAAAACACTATGTGTGGTGAAGAACACTGCATATCACTAAACAAAGCATCCCAACTGTCAAATATGGTGGTGGCAGCATCATGCTGTGGAGCTGCTTCTCTTCATCAGGAAGATGAAAAATGGATGGAGCCAAATACAGACCAGTTAAAAAAAAAGAAAGAAGGCTGGGGTCTGGCTTTTTACCCACTTAGAATAAAAATTCAACATAAACCAAACTTTTATCAATAAACAGATCCGAGCAGACGAGTAGCTTTGGGACGAGTGAGAGAAAAAAACAACCTTGTAAAGTGTTGCCTGCAGTGTCGTTCATTGTGCACTTTCAGAGCTAGTTATCCATTACAGTGGGAACATAGACTGTTCATCTACTCAGCTTGGACACATGAAAGTCAATAAAAAAGACAGAAACTGAAGGAGCCAAGAAGCCATTCACCCAAAACTGAGAGGAGGGAAAGATAATCACCTGGTTTAATGGACATTTCATCTAAGGAGCCAGTAGCTTCAATTTGTTATTTTTTGTTTTGTTTTTCTGCAAATTTCTCAGATCTTATATTGGAGGAGCTTCAAAGAAATGGTTAAACAATTTTCTGACTGTGTAGCAGGCTTAGATATCAATAAAAGAAATGTATTGTATCTGAAAAAATATGGTGATAAAAGTTTTGTCCAATATGGTCGGCGCTGGCAAAATAAAAACCTCCGTTTCCTGTCTCCTTTTTTATGCGTCTCTCCCAGTTCTTTTCGGGTTCGCTGTGTTTTAGGATACCAGCCAGGTAGTTGCCAAGTACCCAGAATGCACTGCAGTGGCATTCCCACTAAATGAAACAAATTCCTCACCTCCTGCTGAATCTTGTCCTGCTGAGCAATTATAGCCTCATCATAGGCGAGGCAATTAACTCCTGTAAAACAAGATGATATGAAGGTCAGCCAAAGTCAGGACTGGATATGACATGTCATGAATGTAAAGAAGAAAAACACAGAAAAGAATGCTGTCCTTTCTCTGTGAGAACATATAAAGGATATTTTATTCAAGTTTCTACAGCAAGTAAACAATCAACTGAAACTTTTATTTTACAGGGTTTGCTTAAATACAGACAATATGCTGCAACCTGTGCTAACAGATGATATAAAATGGGTTTGCAACACATGCTTAATAGTAAGGCTGCACTAACAATTATTCTGTTAATCAATTAATCTGTGGATTATTTTTTCAATTAAACAATAAACAAACAGATAGCAAAGTGTTCCTTAAAGAAGATTCTTTACAGTATCAAAGCTGGTGAAACTACAAATTTTTCCACTTCGGAATAGAGCATATCAACGGACAAAAACATTTTTTTACTATCTTAAATACACACACATAC
>JAUZNJ010033956.1:0-12934 GCA_034780135.1 Jordanella pulchra | reverse complement strand
GTGCAACTGATGAGTGGAGCAGCAGAGGCAGGTGGGAATAATAGATCAAATCAGGGCTGACGCCCAGAACCATGACAAACAGACTCATGCAACATTATTTTTTTCACTTTCAAAGAACGAAAAACACAATTACTATGTTTCTACAGAGCTATTTATAGACACATTTGATTGTCTACACCTTGTCCAGTTTATTACTCATCACATCTTACCTGTTTGGAATTAATGTGCTCATCCACCACATTATTTCTGTTAAAATCGAAGTGTCCTTTTGAGAATCAACATGGACTTGCTGCTTGTCGGGACAGATTGAAGGCACATTTATTGACATATGGGGTTGTATAAGAAAAAATGTGATTCATTTTCATTATTTAAGTTTAAATCATATAAGCTCAAACTAATCGAAAAATAATCGGCCTCAATGGTCGGTTACATTATATGAACTGAATAATTTAATTTTATTTGGTAATTTAAATGCGCTTTATCTTGTTAAATTGTGGATTCAAAATGCTTGTTTGGCTGTTGCAAATTCTCACAGCAGATCAAAGCTTTGCAAGGATTATGCAAACTTGATATATCATGTATTCTTAGTTTTGTGTAAAACATTGCGCAGCATGTTGTTTGTGCACACGCTTCATACTTGAGGCCCCTGAAGAGGCCCTTGATGTAGTGTGAGCAGAAAGTGGGTCTACAAGTGGGTTAATTCAGTGCATGTTCCACCTTTTAAATTTAGCAATGTCACATTTTATGGCTTTTGCTCTACATTAAATATATGTATTACTTGGTGTTGGCTTATCGCAAAAAGCCAATAAAATACCTTGACGTTTGTGGTTGAAACATAAAAAATGACAAAAAGACTCAGAAAGATTTATGCTTTAGCAAAGATACCGCGACTACTACTAAGAGTACTGATTTAGGTAAATATTTGTGTTGTATGGGTCTGGATTTTCATTTATTCATCCCAGTGGAATCCTTGTGGACCGGTCTGCCAGTGGAGGGATATATAATTTGACAGATTTTGGCATGGCTGTTGATGGTATCTGTATTTCTGTGTTGACTTGTGCAGTTTTTGTTCCTGCACAAGCGTGATTTGGCTTCATGTTGTCAAGGCTACTGGTTACCACAGGATTTTCACTTGATTTAAGAGGTTGCAGATTTACTGTACACATAAACACTGCATAATCGCACAGGATTTCTCTGATTAAAGCTGTTTTCTTCTTCCAAAGATTGCAGTAATTTTGGAAATATATTTCAACATACTTCTTAGACTCAAATGAAAGAAGCTTAAATAAATCTACTTTTTAACAACATGTAGGTAAAAACTATGCATAACCTGTCAAAACATGTGTTAGGTGTAATTTATCTCTCCACAGCTTAAGATTTTCATCTATATTTGATCATGATTGTATTTTCTTGCTTCCAATTAGATCTGTAGCATGTATGTTTTAAATAGGCTTCCGTATGTCACAAATGTCAAATTATTTTCAGAGGTAATTGGTCTCTTTCTTTTCCTTGTTGTTTGTTTGTTTGTTTTCTTTCTTTCTTTGTTTCTTTCTAGGGGTTTAGTCCTATTTCAGCAAGTCACAAGACTTTTACTATCCTGTTAAATTTGTGGCTAACACTTGAATCACTTTTTTTTTTACATGTTTGACTTGATTTACATTATGACTCTTGTTCAGGTTGACACTTCTCACATGCACTGGTGTCATTGATTTATTATGCAAAAAAATTAAACCCATCCTCTTGGTGGCTTAGATGTGTAAAGAATGTTTCAGATTGTACAAATCTTGGCCTCCAGTATTTCAAGTGACACCCTGACAAAGCTTTTATTGTTCCATTTCTAATACTCGTTTCCAAGTTTGATGTTAGCAGTCCAGTTTCTCTATGTTTCTTATGTGGCTGTAAAGAAAAATACTTGTGTCAACATAAAATAGATATCAAAAAGCAGTTAAATGTTCCATAAAAAGTGTATCGATTGAAGAAGTTGTTTTACTTTCAGTACTTACATTTTCATGCCTTTTCCATGTCTTTATGTGAGGCTGTGAATGAAATCAAAGGTCACAAGTAACTAAGTATAAACACTTAGTTACTGTACTTGTGTAGTACAGTAATTTATTTGCAATGTAAATACTGTAGATACCAGAGCTTTAAAAATATTCAGTTTTTAATGAAAAACTTCTGTTCAGTCTAATTGATGTTGATATATTGATATCCTGTCTAAAAATTTGGATTAGAACAAAATTAGTTTAAGTCAGAATTGAGGTTTACTCTACCAACACAGTGAGCAACATGAAAAAATAACTTTTTTTTTTTTTAGAATAATATTATTGTATAAGTTATTTGTTATTATTTTGTAAATGAAAATGGTATTTTACATTTGTACTTAACTAAAATCTAGAACCTTTAATTTTTTACTTTTATTTAAATAACCAAGTTTATTTGGACTTTTGCTAGTCTTTTTTTTTTACACACACATTTGTACTTTTACATAAAGAATGTGGGTAACTTTGACACCTCTGAACAAAATAAATCAGTGATGATTCACTGATTTAGCTGCTGAACCGTACCCAGCAGCTAAATCAGGAAGCAGATTTTTTTTCACCTAAAGGGGAAGCAAGACAGGCTTCCTGTAAAGAGCCAATTCCTTTTTCGTGTATAGCAGAAGTGCTGTTATATCTTACAGCAGCCAGGGAGTGTCTGCTTATTATTGTTAATGATGGCTTCTTTCCAACCTGGCAAGGCCGATTGATAATGTGTAGCACTCAAATTTAATTCTTATTTCATATTATCAATCTTTGACTGCTCCCACTGAATCTGATGAGGGAAAGGCTGGACGTTCAGCAGAGCCTTTTGAGACGATTCGGCAAAGCAACACCTAGAACCTGGCTAACAAAGTCTGGTTCTGGCCAGTTACTGTAGCAAATGAAATAGCAGAGACTCCATGAGAAACCACAGATGTGTAAGCTTTTGCTGTTCCTTTTTCAAAGAAGAAATTATAGATTCTAACAAAACAGATGTAAGCAGCAGCTACGCATCCATCCTCCTATGCTACAATCTCTATGCTTCAGCTCAGAGTTTTGCAGCTCGTGATTTAATACCATAAGTAAACATAATACTGCAATGTATTTGTATTTGTATTTGCAATGCTTATTTGTTCTGGGTCGGACCTGAACATTTTAAGGTGCAGTGATACAAGAGGGATTCTCGTGTTTTTACACTCACAAATACCATTTAGTTTGTAGGCAAGGCTAGCTTCTTTCTAGAAGCTGATGCAAAGATATCATGATCTCCTTGTAGCTTAAAGTCAGAGCACCAATACTTCTCCTAACCCCTGTATCTAATGATTTATATTTATACATCAGTGCTTTTAAAAAGCCTATTTGCTCTTGGATTTTCTATCTTTAAAATTATTTTATTTGACACAGCTTTGCTTGGTTTCTATAATTGTGAAAGTGAAGTGAATTATAAATGTGGTTGATGGAGACAAAAGAGAGGTCCAAGTTAAGGAGGATAACCCAGCCTCTCGGCCAGTGATTGGAGCTTAACATTTAGCTTTAAACAAAAGCATTAAACAAGTATTACACACCGTGTCTGTGCAGGGGTCTCGGTCATATGGGTCAAGGCAGCTACAAAAAGCTTAAATAAAGGAAAACCAGACGTTTTCTCAGTTTCTGTGAATGAGTTTTTGATACCTTACCAAGAGTCTGTCAATTCTGGAAACTTGCAGTAACCTGCAGTTTGGAAGCGACTGTCTTGTAAAGCTTATGGAGGCCGTTGATATCATCCAACTTGGAATGCTGCTAGGAGGATGGGCCCTGATGTTCTGTAAAATAAATCACGTCTTTCTTTTTATTACTTGTTTAACAATTCAGTGAACCTGCAGCTTTCTACCACCATTTAACTTTATGTGTAGCAAATTGTTACATATGAATTTTAGTTTTATCTTAAAACTCATAAAATAATGTGATCAACGCAGGAATAAGAAAATGCATTTAGTAAATTGATGGATTAAAATTCAATATTAGACTTGATTTATTTCGAGCTAAAAAGGCATTTTTAGTGAAAATACAGAGAAAAGTGCACACAGTTGACTGTTTTACCTCCAGTCTTTTTTTTGGTGAAATATCAGAGCTGACAACTTAAATATAATGTTCAAGATTTTCTTTAGCAGCAAAGCATAACCCTTATAAATGTTTTCCAAGAAGCTGGTTTGTATTTTCAAACTTTTAGAGCTGAATTTGAATTATATGAATAGTGATCAACCTTGCCTTCAGGTCTAGATTTATAGCAACAGACCACTGTTAAAACTCTGAAAGAAAACCATTAATCAAAGCAATTCTTTTTAAAGATTTTTTTAAGCTGAGATTGAATTGAATGGGTGAAAACATTTTGACTGAAAACAACACAGGGTCCTACATAGTAGGTAAAAAATCAGAACATCTGCTTCTCCGACTGAACTAAGAAAAAGATCTGACAACTGCTGTAGGCAAATGAGTGAAAACAGGCTACGATTGAGTGATTTGGTTTAAAACTACTGTAAATAGTTCTGGACATGACCAGACTTTGAGCAATTACTGTATCATGTATATGGTAAATAAACCAAGATCAAATGAATTCTTTTTCAAATTGCATGAGTAACTTTTGCCCTGGATTTTCTCACTCTCTGACAAAAAATAATGGCTCCATGTTTGTAATCTTTACTGTTTGTGTTGGAAAAGTTTTCACAATAATGTCTAAATCGTTTTCTTTTCTACATATCTGCTCCTATGTTTTATGTAGTAGATGCACAAACTACATATGAATGTAAAACAATGTGAAACAATGAATCCATACAGGGGTTGTTCCTTGGTTTTTATGTTTCAAAACAAAGTTGCAAAATTTTAGTAAGTGAAAGACTAAATCAGTAATTCTTTAACATGCTGGTAATGACTGCTTTACAATAACTAATAAAAGCGATTAGCTTATCAGCAATGTTACATATACACAGTGTAACACTGCTGATAAGCTGCCTTTTATATTTGGTGCCAAGTGTGGGATATGATGAATGGGCCGACTAGGTGGTGTTTACTAACCTGCTGTAGCTGTGCTGCTTGGTCCTCTGCCGTTCCTGCCTGGTCGGAAAAATAAATACATTTCATTACCGAATATAGGTCATTAGATATATTAAGCCATTATATAATCCATGTTAATGTATTAAAACATTTTTTTATATTTTAGATTCTGAAATATTTTTTCTTTGGATACTTTTGACATTCTCTCAGTAAAATTAAAAAAGGGGTTTATTTATCCCTTGGGGAAAATAATAATTAGAGTGAAAAGCTGTACAGGAGGTAGTCACCTAAAATGGTAATTAACCTTCATCAGATAGTGATCAAAAAAAGAGACAAGCAATTAAATGAGGTGAGGCCAAATGTTTAGCTTTGTGTAGCTTAACTTTTGCCACATTGAACATCCTGTTCTTTTTTAGAATAACTGTTGTACATTATTTTAAAAAGGAGCATGTTTTAATATAAACTATATTATTCTTGCTTTGACTGCATGTTTACACGTAATGTGATGTCAGGCGGTTAACCTTTCCCTTTGTATTGAGGGTTGTTTTTAGCCTCTAACAGGTTTTCGTCTAGGATTGTTCTGTATTTAACTCCATCTATTTCTCATACATATAATAACATCACCTTTATATAGCAGCTAACTTACACCTTTGGATTTTAGATTTTGAGCCTTTAGCCTTACATTTTGATTGTTCAAGAAAAATAATAAATATTTAAAGAATATATTCAGTGCTCACTTATATTTAATGATACATTTAAAAAAGGAAATGCACAAACATCCTTGATTTCAGAATCATTCTCATAATTCCAGATTTTTTTCTGTTTTTATAATTTGTTAACAATAAATGCCCTGTTACCATTTATTCATACCCTTTAGTAGATGAAAAAAAGAGATTCACCAGTGTCTGCAAACGGAACTTCTGGAAGGAGATTGGAAAATTGAGTGACCAGGCAAAAATAGAGGGCAATGTTTCCAATGTGGAATTCCGGTTCACTAATCTTCTTTGAGTCAGAGAACAAGATCTGAGAGTTTCTGTAGAAGCCATTTGCCGTATGATGTCAGAATCCACATTTAGGAGGATTCTAGATTCACGAATATTTCTTTGACAATTACTCGTTGGTCCAGATGAATACATGGGGTCAGAGAGCAGGGAAAGGCAGATTAATCAAACAAACAAACAAACCAGAGTGAGGTCCTAGAGCAGGTCCAGCGTCAAAGCTGGGTGATCTGAGATCCAGACACAATCCAGGGGAGAATCTGACAGCAGGGTCAGGGGCACAGAAAACAGGTCAGAGATCCAAAAATATTTAATGACATGTCCGATAGAGTTCAGACAGGCACAGAGAATTAGGAAGCAGAATCAGGTCAGAAACAGACAGGCAGGCAGACAGGTACAGGAATGCTGGATAAAACTCACAGATGACTCGTAATAATCTGGCACTAGTAACATAGTCAGGTGAGCATGTTTAATCTGATGGTGGCTGATGGGAAATGGGGTGGAGCGCTTATCCATTAGGGTCACTGTGGGGCTGGTGCCTATCTCTAGCATTCTGTGGACCAAAGATGAGGTACACGCCAGTCTGTCGCAGGGCTAAACCTTACCAGGGAGAGTTTTTTTTTAGCTATACCAAGGCTGACGCTACACCTAAAGAAATCTTTGTTGGAAAAGAAAATATGAAAAAGATTAGCAGGTATTTTAACTTTTGATTATACAAAAGTTAAACTGAAGGTTGTAACACTTTCACCCATGATTGCATCCACTTAAATTGTATTTAAACACCTTGATAATAGAAATTACCATCTCCAAACCTGCCTAATAATGCCATGATACTCAAGAACATAATTTAAAAAAGTAAAACATAAATCTATCCAGAGAAAATAGGCAAACATTTCTATGACAATAAAAGGAAATATAGTTAGATGGATAAAAACAAAAGAACTTTAGGAGGGAAATAATCAAAAGTCTTGGTGCCTTTTCTTTTGGCTCTTTATCCAACTATCTACCGTTAAATAATGAAACATTTATTTTCTATACCATACACTGATTTCTTTAGTAAATATTAAAGGTTTTACAACACCTTTTGTCAGCTGGATGAAATACAGACTTTAAAATTATACAAAAGTTTTAATCACACAGATTTTGTTGAACAGCCACATGTAGATTATTATGTTTTGAGGGCAGAAAGAGCTGAGCACATGGAACAAAAAGTGAGTGCACCACCAGAGTGGAGCCCAACACAGACATGGAGCAAAGCATTCACAAGAACAGATTCGTGTGTGAAACCTGGCTAAGAAATGTTTAATTGTTACACCCACCAGACATGTATTAATCAAGCATGAATGAGATTTATATGCTGCACCCTTGTCTCACTGAGGGGACAGATCTGTGCTGAAGACGGTGGCACAAACAGGCTGGCCCGCCCTTAAATCTGTTGTTACTGGTATGCAGTGCCAGACCGTACCAGCTGACTGACATCACTGCCACATTGCACACCTCTATTAAAAAAAATACCATGTCCTGCTGTATTATTTATTTTTGTCTTTTACACTTTATTTCTGCTCAATATTTTAGTAGGAACAAAACTCAAATAACACATTGAATACAGCATGAACAATAAGTGCCTTGTTTCACCGTGGTGGGAGCTAAAGCTGCGGAGGCATTCAAATGGTGCAGCAAAGTTAATAAATGCATGGGTACACTTCTTTACTAATACTTGTGCAGTGCTAATGATATTAATCATGTGTTAAATTTTCAGTACAAGTAGAAGTGACACTATAAGTAGATTGATTGAATGAAATAAACAGAGCAGCGGTGCAGATTTCTCTCATGGTTGTTAAAATCCAGAGAACTTTTTAAGACCAGAGTCATTTAGGGTCTCTTCAACAATGCACTTTTTGGGAAGGAGCGTTTTTGTGTTTTAATTTGTGTTCTTCCAATATAAAGGTTTTTACCTACGAATATTTTTTTTTGTTTACTTCATTGAGTTATTTCTCAGCTTAAGGTGTTTTCTCTTTTTATGCTTGGTAATTTTCTTTTTCTGTTTACAGCAAGGCATTGCAGTACAGATGGGCTCTATTAAGTCGCTTCATTAATTGTCACAATCTGGCTTTTTGATAGTTCCTTGGTACTGCTGGAAGATGCCAAATGTCTGTTTATTTGTGATGTTTGATACAACCAACTTCCTTAAGTGTCAAGTACTGAGTAAAATACAGCCTATGATACTTTGATAGGTTATGATACTTTGATACCTTGCAAAAATAGGCCTAATGTGTCTGATGAATATATAATAATCTAACTGTGTTATAATACTGGTTGGCTGCATTCGAAATTGTTGTTGAAATATTTAATCAAACAAATAAATATCACAATTTACAATGATTCCAATAGCTTCATATTGAAATATTTTTTGAAAAGCGATAGCAAACTGGACTAAATGGTAATACATGCATTTCATAAACTTACTTTCTTACTATTAACTATATTCTTTTCAAAGATCATGCAAGTGGCTCAATTCTCACAGCTGCCCTCTGTAAGCAATTTTTAGCATCAGTTTTTAGGCTCAGCAGTGAGCATAGAGAGCCAGCTGTGTGTAGTTGTGATGCACTTCTAAAGCCAGGTTTACTGCACTTGCTCATACTGGCAGTAGACTTAGTGCCATTGGAGATGGATAGTAGCAAACATACTCGCAAGCCTTCCTGTCAATCACTTTATCTCTTTAACTCCTAGAAACAGTTCCTTTCCACTCTGAATTAGATCTTATTGATACTATTTTGCAAAGCATTGAATAACACAGGTTCATGACATTGCACGTGGTTTGGCAGAAGAGTGAAAGCTGAGCGAGCGTTCAAAGGGGCTAACCAAATAAAAATTCAGCAAACTGAAGCCTGGACAAACCTCAGGCTTCTAATACTGTGCCAGAAACCTGTCTCTAACCAGCATGAAACCGTTTCTCATTCAATTACGTGTTCCCTGTGTGCGTTCCAGAGCTTCATGCACAGCGGCTTCTGAGCAAGCCCGGTCTTTCACACACAGCACTTCATCTCTCATTTTCATCTCCAACACTCATTCTTTTTCCTATCAAAACAAGGTCTGCATAAGGTCTGCTTGACACCACTGTTTGAATCAATGTTTTATATACATTTGTTTTAGACATTTGTTTGCATTTTATATTGTTTAGAAGAAACTGTGGTGTCTGTGTTTACCTTCACTCTATTTCCAAGTTTTCTTAAAAATGCTGTTTTCTTCAAATATTGTCCTTAAATTAACTGTAACAAACATTTCATAGTTGTATTTGTACTATAAGGAAGTTCACATCAGTAATTTACAAATAAGGGGATGCATTAAGGTAATTTGTTGCACTGGATTTTAACTATTGGTCACATTAAAGAGGGCTTGTTAAAAAATTAGGTCAATTTCTGTTTTGGTAAAATTTCTTGAAAACCATGTATCATTGTTCTTTCACATCATTAGACACTAACTAGGGCTGCATAAAATCTAGGTCTGTTTTTGTGTGGTTCTAAAAATGTAAAAAAATTATAAGAGGTATTAAATATCTCTGCACGGGATCGTAGGCGTCTGTCTGTCTGTCTGTCTGTCTGTCTGTCTGTCTGTCTGTCTGTCTGTCTGTCTGTCTGTCTGTCTGTCTGTCTATCTAAAATGAAATTATTCAAATATGCTAGATTTCATCAAAACTGTATATTGTACATACATGTTATATTAAAAGACAACAATACAAAATTTAATAGTTAGTGTTTTGTGACAGCATAGCTCATCTTTAAATTGAACTTGCAACTGAATTAGACTGCAGGAGGAACAGGGACAGGAAAAAAGTTCAAGAATAACAAAAGACAGACAGGGAGTAAGAGTGAACAGCAGAAAGATTTTTTTTTTGGTTGGCCAAATATCTGTAGATTAGAAACATGTGCCTCTAAAGTCAAATATACTTAGGTGGAGAGAAAGGTCTGTAGAGAAAACGTGAGTGGCATTTTGTAATAAAAAACTAATGTATGAAAGAGATAAAATCAACTTAATTTATCGAAGGTCAGTTTGGACAGAAATCTGTTTAAAAAATTTAGATAATACAGCTTAACATAAATGTACCAAAAACATTGCATTTTTATAAATAAAAAACTCAGGTTTTTGTGTTAGTCATAAAACTAGGACAGAAACATATAGTAAATAGTTCTAAGATCCATCATTAGAGAATCTGATTTAGAACCCTGATTTGTCAGGTTCATTTTTCTATGCAACACTTTCACACCAGCCTGTCAGTAAGGGTATCATGTAACTATACAGAAGGTCAGACCTGTTATCTGTTTAGGTGAGCGGTATGTGACAAGTTTTTGTTTTCAGGTTTCCTCCATGGAGAAGCAGAGTCAGAGGACTCGGGGAGAGGTGAGTTTATTACCACAACAGAGGTAGCTGTAGTATAGTTAAACTCACAGGCAGCAGATCCCTAAAGGTTCTGCGAAGTTCAGTGCTGTCATAGTTTATAAGCCTCTTAAATGTCATATTGCGGACTTAAACGAGACCTGCAGAGTGTCTGTGAGAAGGTGTTCCATACACTGGGGGATCACACTTCTTAGTCTTACCCTGGGGAAAGCCTACTTCAGGGTGTTGGATAAAGACGTCTGACTGAATTTCATCGATCAGATTTAGGAGGAGCTGCTGACCAGTTTCCAAAGTGGACACTGGAGAAATGTTAGGGAGTTTGGTTTTCCAGCTTTTAAATGTTTTGTAGATTTGGATAAGGCTGGAGACTCTTTCCTCTTGGGACGTTGGTGGTGAGTGCCCTGGGAGTACAGAAAGTGTCAGAGATGCTTTTAAGGGATTTGTTGTTACTGTGTGCAAACAAAAGAGCTTTGCTCCATTCCTGGCAGAAACTCGAACATGTTTGTGATGAGTTGTTTGCAACAGGTTGAAATCCTTTATAGCTATGCTGGGCAGGCCAAATCTTTCCTGGATATGTCCAGAAACTTTTTTTTGGCATGCCTATTGGGAATGGCAAAAAAAAAAATAAAAAAAGATGATTCAAAGAATAAAAAAAGACACACTGTACAATTTAAAAGTCAATGCTAAAAATGTAAACAGTAAACGGCTTACTGTAATGAGAAGTCTGCTCTCTGTTCATCTCTCCTTTTGCTCCCTCTCTCATGATGCATTATAGAGACTGGAGTCTTTTGATGGAGCAGTTTAGTGAGAGATACCTCCCACTGAAACAGGTCCTTTGGTCTCTCATCACTGCCTGCAGTAGGTTCCTGCTGTTGTCCATGATGGAGAGCAGTTTATGCAATGTTCTCCTGTAAGCCACAGACACCACAGAATCCCGAATAGTTCCAATGAAAGAGGAGGCATTTTTTGTCAGTCTGTCCAGTGTCTTTTTGTCTCTGCTTAGCACTGTCCACTCAGCACACCACCCCATAAAAGAGCACACTTGCTACCACAGTCTGATAAAACCTCTGCTGCACTGTTTTACAGACATTAAATGGCGCTAGCCTACAGAAGAAATACAGCTTGCTCTGCACCTCCCTGTAAGGAAGTTCACATTTAAGTCCAGTTTATTGTCCACCTGCAGACCAGGCACTTGTAGGAGGCGACCACCTTTATCTCCTTGCCACTAATGTTAACGGGCAGAGGAGACGAGCAGCGCCTCCTAAAGTCCACCACCATCTCTTTTGTTTTGGAAGCGTTCACTAATACATCCAATGATTCTGCACAAAACGCAGTTTGCTGTGGTGTTTGAAGCTTGCTGTATAAACTGTAAAGAGGAGGGGGTGGGGGTGCTCGCGTGCTGCTGGTCACAGTGTCTGATGTTACAGATCCCAACCTGACAAATTGAGGTCTGTCAGATAATCCTCAACTCCCACAGTTCTCCGATAGCCAAATTGGTGGGGATCCTGAGTGTGTTGCTCCTGAGATTTTAACATATGCAGCACAAGCTGCTCCAGCATCTTCATTAAATGGTAGGTGAGGGCCACAGGTCTAAAGTCCTTCAGGTCAGTGGGATTTCCCTTCTAAGGAATTGGGATGAAAGAGGATGATCTACAGAAAGTTGCCTCCTTCCCCAGGTGCAAACTCTGGTTGAAGATAAGATGTGCTGCAAGCACTGACTGGTTTAAACCCTACCTGAAGGACAGGGACTTCTATGTATGAGGATGAAACTATAAATCAGAGACCAGAAAAACCACATGAAGCATTCATCAAGGCTTCGTTCTAGGGCCCCTTCTATTTAATATTGTCATTCTCCTCTTAGCTCAGATTAGAGTTACACAACTTGTTTAATGTAAAGCACTTTGAATTGTCATCATCATCATCGGCACAGCACTGTAAATTAATTCCTTGCTGTCTAATAATTCTAACAATTAGGAGCACACACACACACACATATATATATATATATAGATATATATATATATATATAGAGTAAAGAGAATGGTCCTTGCACTGTTTCCTGTGGTATTCCACAGGTAACCCTGGTGCAGGAGGAAGATTTATTATTGACATGAACAAACTGAAATCTGTCCGATAAATAAGATTTAATCCCACATACTGTATGGAAAGGAGTTTTTGAATTGATTGGCATTTGCCAGCTGAGCAATGGTGTAAATAGCTACTCTATGTCACTATGTCAAACAATTTATTTTAATGAAATGTTCCATAACATTCCAAGTTAAGGATTCTGTTTTATTAAATATTCATAGGTGTGGCAGCTGTAACAAACCAGGCTGAGGACCAAATATTCAACCAGACATTCAGAAACGTTTAAAAAATGTATTAAAAAACAATCTATCAGATCAGAATCAGAAACCCTTTATTGTCATCATATTCTACAACGGATACAATGAGATTTTTGGGACTTCCATTCAGCTACCGTGAAATAAAAAA
>JAUZNJ010033955.1:18977-33797 GCA_034780135.1 Jordanella pulchra | reverse complement strand
AAAGATTTTGTTTTTTAAGATAATCACCTCACCCTAACTGAAATCATATGTTACTGGAAAATCTGTCACAGCAAAACAATATTTTCCTATGTTAGTACTACTAATACACAAAACTTCTCATGCACAAGTTTCAATTTAACTCACCTCAAAGACATGATATTTGTGGTATCAGGAAACCACAATAAAAAAAAAACACAGAAGTTTGTGTTTTTAACAGGACAAAATGTTGAATAGTTTTCAAGAGGTGAACTCTTCGTTACAGATAGGATGGCTGTTTGGACCCGAGCTAAGATGTCTGCTTTCTTCTTCCTGCTGCAGAAATCTCTATCATTGAGGAGTATGAGAGGAACCAACAGTTTGAACAACAGTACCTATCATCTATTGTGGAGGGAATGGATGAGGTGCATGTTATTTGCCCCATATGTCACATGTGAGTCCGAATATCCAGAGCCCACCAGACTTTGAATAATCCAGTTTTCATGTTTTTGAGAATCGTTTTTTTGCTGTAGCTGAGAAAGTAGCTCAGGTTTATCTTCTTAATATTACAGGAACAACTTGAACATCAACAGCCATTTCATCTCCTGTATCTGTGGACTTTACATCAACACTAAGGTTTGTTGCACCCTGTTTTAGTTTATATATACAGTATTTGTTGTTTAAGGGTATTAAGAACAGCTCTTCCTAAATCTATTGGAGTGACACAAATACTGTTTTAGAAAGTGGAAGCTTCACCTTTTTGTCAATTTTTTTTAAATCAAAAATTGTGTATATGAACCTATATCAAATCAGTGAATGGTGTTTTTATTTTTATTTTTTTTACTAAAACATTTTACAGGCTTTTTTTAACTTCTAAAACAGAAACAGATCACTGCCAAACAGACCCACAATATCAATGATTTTAAGAAAAGTTATTAAAGAATAAAGAAACATCAGGGTACCAAACATGTATGAGCTGCTATCTGATAAAAGCTCAAGTTGAGCTCACAGTTTTTGTTTGGCTGAAGCCAAGCAGCATTTAGTTCTGCTCTGTTCTGTAGTGAAGCCAAGCTGTAATCGGACCAGTTTCTGTGCACAAACATCACAGAAGACGAAAAAAAACTGGAATAGAAAGTCACTTTGTTAGGGCTTTTTAAGCTCGACAGGATTCTATGACGGCGTTCCTAAAGAAAAGCACTCACTGCAATCAAAGGTTAAATGTTCCTCAGGTTTGTTCATTATCTGCAGAAACAAAGACGTTCTAAATCTCTGTTAGAAGCTCCTCACATCATCTAAACACTGACTAGCGGCTGATGCCCACATGTTGCTCTTATCTTTATGCATAATATTTTTTCTGGAAGAGTTTAACTTCTGTTTAACTCTATTACAAAGTATATTTTATTTTTGTGAAACTACTTGAAAAACCATTACTACATAGTTAGATACTGATTTTACAGCCAGTTAAATGCAAAGACATAAAGTTGTAAAACATCAAATTTGCTTTGTTTTAAACAAAAACATAATATCTACATATTATATTGCAGCTCACTTGCACATCCAACCACCAAATAATGCAGATTAGTACATGTTTTCAGATGTGTAGTCCTTTGAATTCATGATTTAATCCATTAATTAATATCAAACTTCTTTATGTTTTATAATTAAACTCCCAGTTGTATTTAAAGTTCCAATAATGGGAAAACTTTTTCAAAATCTAATAAATTTTATATCTATAATCTTTTTTTTTTTTTTTTTAACCTAATCTAGAATGTTTAACGAGGATCTGTTGGTAAATTTTTGTCATGGTGGAGAAATGTTACATAAAGAGTAAAATGATGTTCAGAGTCTGGGAAAGAATAGAATATGATTCTTTTTGTTAAGCATAGAAAAAGATTGATAACTTCAGGCATTAAATTGTCTGTTCATCTTCCCAGATATCATTTTGTTGTTTATCTTTACCATCAACCCATCTTTTTTTATAAAGCTCCATTCACAAGTTGGCTAAAAAAAGAGAAGCTGAGTCTCAAAGTTTGGAGTTTTCTTATGAGAAATGTGCTTAAACTCAGAATAATAAAGTGGATTATAGATGTAGAGAAATGTGAAGGGTTTTCAAATGATGTAGAGAAACAGAAACCAGGAAATCTGGTTTAATTGGATTGTTGGTCACAAATAATAGAATCTGACTGAGAAACCAAAAACTGGTAGTTTTAAACAAGGATCATAGTGAAACAAATACTTTTAAACATTTTTTAACATAAATCCCCAAATGTAATTAACATGTTTTGGGTTTTTTTTTTTCATATGAAATATTTTTATCCAAAAAGAATTCAATGGGTTCAACTAACTAAACTGTTCTGTCACTGCTAAAGATTTTATCCATGTCTGTATTCTAGAGTTTAACTGATTTTTCAAAAATGAAGAACTGGAAGGAATTTCACAGCATTTTTTTTTTCTCTCCTCCTCAGAGGCAGAACATCACCCCAGATGTGCTGCAGCATCTTCTGGAGTCCAGGGTGTCGGAGCACATGGAAAACTGTCTGCACAGCCCTGTTTTCTCTGTAACTTCCAACACCGAGAGCTACCCCTGCCTTATGATAAGCTGCAAGGTACCCCTCTGTTCTTATCAGGTTCTCCATGAATGATTGTTTTTGAATAAATGGTTCAGAGTTCAAGCTATTGCACCATTTGTATTTCATCTGTAAAAACAAACAGAAGTCATAAAAGCTGAATTCATCCTGTGATGCAACATGTTGGTGTTATTTTTAAATGTTGACATATTTTTCTTCTGCTTTCAGGCTTGCGACTACCTGTCTGTTGTTCTGTAGTTGGACACTGCTGTCAAGAATGGACTTACCTGATATTTAATTTTCAGTTTATTTTTGTGGAATAAAGAGATTTTTTTTTTTATAAAAATGCTACTGTCTTCTGTATTGTTTTGTAGAGATGTACAGATTCATTAGTGGGTGATATTAGCGTTTATGTCTAAGTGTATGTATCAAGTGATTCATAAGTAAACACATAATGCAGGTGGGCACGTTGGAAGCCATACAGAAATTAAGTGGGTTTTTTTGTCATTAATTAGAAGCCTTGTTGATTCCTATTAGGTTGGCGTTGATTAAATTGGAATATTTTATTAACTGCTGTTGTCTTTTTCAGTTTGTTCAATTCCTACTGGGTTTAGCAATTAAAGGGGGTGCAAAAATTTCTTGTAATGCACTTGTGTATTCAACTATACTCTTTAGGTGCATTGTTATCCGTTGTTCATGTTTAGTTTTGTTACTAAATGTTTGTTTTTTGCACGAATTAGGACTCGTGTAACATTATCACTGTATCACGAAGATGGATGAAAAAAAGCAATATTGGCTCTACTAAAAAAATTAAAAAAAAATCATCAGCACTTTTAAACTGATCAAAATTATTGGCATCGGCCTAAAAAGGCCTGTATCGGTTGATCTCTAATTGTTTGTCTAAAGCTTTTACTGGGTTATAGTAACTTGTTTCCACTTTAACTTTTCCACATTTTGTCACCTAGCAACAAACGGCTTCGTGTGAAGTGGAATCAAACTGCAAAGTTAAGATCATTTGAGGCTATATTTTATTATGGAATATTAACTGCAATACGTCACAACAAACTGATTGGTATAGTTTGCAGTGAAAAGTTCAAATTCCCAGTTATTGACTGTAGTTTGGTGATCTGAACAGGTTTGTTTCTGGCTTATTGTTTACTAGTTTAGGTTCCAGCCCACCTGCTATGTTGACAGAGAACTAGGAAGGTACAGAAAATTGATTTCTTCAGCCTTACTGCAGAGTTTATGGAGTTCTCTGCTCTCTCACACTGGATTTTACATGCAACTGTATACATTACAGGTTCCTTCCTTCTTCACAAAGACTAGAACACTTATCTTCCTCTAAATATAATTGCTGATCATCCTGTCTAGTCTGATGTTCAGGTGCACACCCAGAAACATGCCGCTCTTTACAAACTCCACTTCCCTCCTGAGATTTAGATGACAGTGGGGGGAGATTTATCTTCCTTCCTAAAGCAAATCCTCCAACTCTTTGATCTTGGCTGTATTCAGGAACTTCCACAAACTTGAACATTTTTACCTCTCCTGTGACTGTCTGTCTGAGATGAATCACTACAGAGTCATCAGAAAATGTAAGAAGCAGATGTTCGAAGGTAAAGGTGAAATATTTGGATGGAAATTGAAACAACAGTGTCCTTTGTGTTCCTGATATGTTAACCTGATTAAAATCTTGAAACCAACTTAAAAAATGATCTTAAGTTTCTAAGTTGAGCTACAAAATGCCAAAAAAAATAAGTGGGAGCAAGAAAGTAATTAACTTGTGAGCAGAAAACATACAAAGCATATTCAATAGACGAAGGCTGTTTATCAGCTGAATAAAGATGAACACCACAGGTCAAAAAAATGAAATCCCCAAAAAACAAAGTGCCAAAAAGGGACTCAGTAATAAGTACATCTACCAGTGTTTTTGTTAACTCATTACGACATGCAGATCAAGACTTTCTACATTTTCAAAGACAACCAGTGGTTTCTTCACCTCTGGGGCAGCTGCATCAGATCAAAAGAATACCATAGGACCTCTACTAAGAGTGTACACACATGCAAAAACTAGTGTAGATTAACCAAAGTTTGTTATTTCAATCGCTAACTTTCTGCTCTCTGTTTTTTTTCTCTTCATAGTAGCTTATTCTGGTCTGTTACTGTTTGGCTGTGGCTCCATTCTGGAGAGAAATATCAATTTGACTCTATTTCATCCTCTGACATGGGAGCTGGCTTGGAGCTCATGGGCCTGGCTGTGTCTCTCCTGGACGAAGCCACCTGTGGAGCTGACAGTTTTATATCTCTGCTTCCTTCTCTGTCTGCTTCTATCTCCTTCCTCTCCACTGTCGCAACATGCATGCTTGATGTGAGACCGGGTCCAACAAATCTGGGTTCAATTGCCAGGTCTGGTTAGCCTCATTCAAAGTGACCTGTCAAATATGCCCGATTCAAAGTGACTGGTCCAATGAGCCTGATTCCAAGGGACATGTCCAGTAAGCCAGTTTCCAAGTGGCTGGTCCAATCAGTGCAGGTTCGTCAAAATGGCAGGTCCTAAAAACCCGATTCCTATTACCATTTCCAATAAGATAATTTCAAGGTACCAGGTCCAATGAGCATGATTCCAAGTGAAATGTTCTGTGAAACTGGTACCATGTGCCAGATCCAATGATTCCTAATTCATGTGCAGGGTTCAATGAGCCCTAATTGAAGTAGCAGTTCCAATGAGCCCAATTCCAAATGGCAGGTCCAATGAGCCCGAAATCCATGCGACATGTCTAATGAGCCCGATTTCAAGTGCAAGGTCCAGAGAGAACGATCTCAAACGATCAAAATCACTGTTCTGAATGGCTGGTCCAAAGAACCAGATTACAAGTGTCTGGTCCAATGAGCCTGATTCCAAGTGGCTGGTACAAAGGACAAAATTCAACTTGATATTTCCAATGAGCTCAATTCCAAGTTGATGAGCAAAAGAGCCCAATTCCAAGTGGCTGGTCCAATGATCCCGATCTGACATCATGATTAATGGACAACTGTACCTCATACTGCCCACAATAAAAGGCCACTCTGAAATGTGCATTTCTTTTTTTTTTCTTTTTTTTTTGCTTTATTGGGGGTCTGGGGATTCAGAACCAGTGAGTAGCTGGTGTGACACCATTTGCCTCATGCAGTGCAACACATCTTCTTCACATAGAGATTGTCAATTGTAGTCTGTGGACTGTTGGTCCACTCCTCTTCAATGGCTGTGCGAAGTTGCTGAATATTAGTGGGAACTAGTACACGCTGTCGTATTGGCCGGTCAAGCACATCCCAAACATGCTCAATGGGTGACTTGTCTGGTTAGTTTGCTGGCCATGAAAGAATTGGGACAATTTCAGCTTCTAAGAATTGTGTACAGATCCTTGCAACATGGGGCCGTACATCATCTTGCTGAAACATGAGGCGATGTTCATGGATGCATTGCACAACAATGGGCCTCAGGATCTCATCACGGTATCTCTGTGCATTCAAAATGCCATCAATAAAATGCACCTATGTTCTTCCTCCATAACAGATGCTTGACCATACCATAACCCCACCACCACCATGGGCCACTCGATCCACAACATTGGCATCAGCAAAGTGGTCACCCACACAACGCCACACACGCTGTCTGCCATCTGCCTTGAACAATTTAAACAGAGATTCCTCCATGAAGAGAACACCTCTCCAACATGCCAGATGCCATCAAATGTGAGCAGTTGCCCACTCAAGTCTGTTACGATGACGATCTGGAGTCAGGTTAAGACCCCGATGAGGACGGCGAGCAGCAGTTGAGCTTCCCTGAGACGGTTTCTGACAGTTTGTGCAGAAATTATTTGGTTATGCAAACCACTTGTTTCAGCAGCTGTCTGAGTGTCTGGTCTCAGACGATCTTGGAGGTGAACCTGCAGGATGTGGAGGTCCTGGGCTGGTGTGGTTACACGTGGTCTGTGGTTGTGAGGCCAATTGGATGTACTGCCATATTCTCTGAAACGCCTTTGGATACGGGTCATGGTGGAGAAATGAACATTCAATGCACGAGCAACAGATCTGGTGGACATTCCTGCTGTCAGCATGCCAATTGCACGCTCCCTCAATGCT
Source organism: Jordanella pulchra (assembly GCA_034780135.1). NCBI lineage: Eukaryota > Metazoa > Chordata > Actinopteri > Cyprinodontiformes > Cyprinodontidae > Jordanella > Jordanella pulchra. The sequence goes on along the minus strand of JAUZNJ010033955.1, from coordinate 27,135 downwards.
TGTGACATCTGTGACATTTCCTGTGAGACAAAACTGCACATTTCAGAGTGGCCTTTTATTTTGAACAGTATAAGGTACACCTGTCCACTAATCATGATGTCAGATCGGCATTGTTTATCTGGAATGAATTTTAGATCTTTGAGTCCATCTCATGGAAAATAGGAGCAAAAAGAAAAGTGTTGCGTTTATATTTTTGTTGAGTGTAGTTGCCTTAAATCTGGAGTTCAGCAGTGCTGTTTATCAATAAAATGATAAACTTTTTGGAGAACAGCAGCTATGTTCTGATTCTTCCTCTGAAACCTGTGGAGCGCTTTGAGCAGAAAGAGGCTGAACACCACAGGATAGTTTAAATGACATTTAGCCATTAGATATTCGGATGAACTTGAATTTTAAACTTTTTTATACCCTTTTTCATATTATCTGGTTCAATGTTTATATTTTAGTGAAACACTTGAAGCATCAACTCTGTCTCACCAAGTTCTTGAAAAGCTGATGGATTTAGGCATAAAAGTGAGGCATACCTTTGTGACCATAGAGAAAACTTAGTCTAGTGCCCTGGGTCATAATGAGAGAATTTGTTTTTTTTTTTATCTTTTAGATATATTTGTGTTGTTGCAACATAACAGGCATTACACTGAAGATAAAGACTGATATTCTGACTAATTTAAGAGAAATAATACATACAGATATATTAATTATTGTAAGGCAGTGTGTATAGTTTTGCACAGGTTTGCTTCCAGTGTACATCTGCATGGATTTTTTTGTAATACATGTTATAATGTTGAACCGTTAAATATGTGTGAGATTTTAGAACCAGATTTTTTGTGCCCCTTTTTATATTTTTCAGCACCTCCACATTTAGTGGTCTCTGCACAACCCAGTCGGTCATTCTAATTCTATCCCTCAAATTTAGATTTATTCTTCAGGTTGTTGTCTCTAAAAAGTTTTTTGTAGAGGCTAAAAATTAGAAATGGAAACGGAACGACGGTGGAGCTGCTTAGAGCGGCCCGTCCGAGCCTCGCCTCGCCAGCTGGTCTCTCAATGCAATTGATCAAATTTATTCAACTGGAAGATAGGGAAAACTTCTAATCAAGCACATAGCCTGTGGTCAGCGTTCACGGACAAATTGAATGCACTCATCATGCACACAACTAATGTCTCATTACGTCAGATTGATTTCATGTGACTACGCCTCTGATGTGACCCATCTGCTGAAATGTCTGTCTTGTGTTTACTTGTGCTTTTTTGTGCTGAGGTTTTTTTGATGTCTCAAACGGTATCCTTTCAAGGATAAAGTGTGAAATATGTTTTTCCCTCTCCTTCCCCATTGTGGCTCCTATCTTTCTACAGAGACCAAGGCAGTGCTAGGTAACCGCCGGGACCTGGGCAGCCAGGTAACCGGTGGAAACCAGGCAGCATGGCCCCAGTTAAAAGGGGTGGCCATGGCCGCCCCTAGCCAATCAGTGGCCACCTCTATGGCCACCCAACCCAGGGGATTTGTTGTTCCCATTGGAACAAACTTCACAACCTTCAGAACAAGCATCTCACTTGTGAAATGGAGAGTGGTCATCTGGGGTTAAGGGTCTTGCTCAGGAACCTAGAATGGCAGGCTATGGGATTTGAACCATGTGCTTTCAGCCAAAAACACCATCAAAAGGAGCAACAGAAAACTAGTCAAATTGGTTGTTTCTCTGAATAGATTAGGGTGTAACTGTTGAACTAAGTAATAAATTACACACCATCTGCAGTCTTTACTAAACTACAAACACTCAACAAACTAACTAATAAGATGAGTTTTAAGAGGAGGGTTCCAAATATCTTGAGAGTCCTCAAACTCTGTTTATCAACAATTTTTATTAGGACAATGTAAATGGGACAACACCATTAAAGGCAAAAATGCTAAATGTCCATACTGCCTTTTGTCACAAGCTGTTATTAGACCACTGTTTTTATGGAATGTTATTATTCCTTGGTTATCTTTTAGAATTCTTTTTAGAATTCTGTGGTTGTGGTTCTGTGGTTGTTATTGTCCTCTTAACTAAAACTTTATATCTTTTATATCTTTTATCCTATGCTATTTAGGGCAATAACATTAAAAAATATCTAGATATTTTCTGATGCAACCAATTACCCCATTGACAGGGTTGTGTAGAGATGTATTCCTTTTTCACAAACCTTTGTATCTTAATATATTATTTACATGAAAAAAACAACTTTTTTCAATTGAGGATAGATTTAAAGTATCTCCTAAATGAGATCATGACATGTGGTAAAGCTAGTTTTCTCTTCACTAAAATTAGCTTATTATTTCGATCCCACCTCGAGGGGGAAGCAGCGTACCAAACATGTGAAACACCGAACCGGAAGTCAACCTCGCGGAGAGAGCAAAGGCTGGCAGTGAGTGGAGAGATGGCAGCCGCGGCTGTGGCTGAGTTTCAGAGAGCTCGGTCTCTTATTGGAACTGACCGGAACGCTTCTATTGATATTTTACACTCTATAGGTACATGGAACGAACACTTCCTGGCCTTGGGGATATATTAACTTTTAGTTTCGACGCAAAATCTGCACTTTTGTCCAACTGTCGTAAGCTGTTTAGTTAGCCGTGAAGCTAAGCTACACGAGTTAGCACAATGCAGACCGTCACCCTTTCTGCGCTGTTTGGACAGTGAGTCAGCAGCAGCTGGCTAGCCGGTTAGCAGCATACCGGCTAGCTTTATGAGTGAGCTAATGCTAGTTAGCCGGTCTCATTGATTTGGCTGGAAGTTCGGTGACAGCTAATGTTGTTAGCGGCTACTTCTCCCGTTTCTATCAGCTGGCAGGCCCGCCTAGGAATTACAAACACTCATTGTCAGCCGTCAAGATCTTCAAGACTAAGTTGCTTTTTTTGTCAGCATTTAATCTTATAATGCGTGTTGCTTCTTGTCTCGTAACTGAAAATGTTTTATTGCTTTCATGTCTTCTGTGATATTTCGCAGCTTTGTTAGCCTTTGGCTCTCTGCCACTTATCTCTGTCACTCCGGTACTGAATGCTTTCATTTTACCCTGCTGTCATAAATTATGATTCCAGCTTTGGGACATGTTGGTGCCTATTGTTGAAACGGGGTTCATTATTTCCTTGGTGTGTTTTAATGTGTGTTTTAGTGAAGCGGGACATCCAGGACAACGATGAGGAGGCGGTGCGGGTTAAGGAGCAGAGCATCCTGGAGCTGGGTGGGCTGCTGGCGAAGACTGGGCAGGCAGCAGGTAACCAGAGCAGGGTGGTCGGATAACAAAACATTTCCTCATTCAGTCACACTGAAGAACTAGAAGCAGCATTTATTTGATTGATGGCTGGTTCAGTTCAGCTTCTTTTTATTACTTTCAATTATAATGATGAGTTATAATGACGGTTTTTTTCAAATGTTTAGATTTCAGCTTTTATAGTAAGTCTATTCATCACTATATAAACTGTTATATAAACTATAAACAGAAAATCTCTGAATGGTTTGAAATTTGGTTTAGAGAAAAGCCAATCATGGACTGCTTATATCGTGTGGAAAATACAAAATTTGTATTTAACTAGTATAGAAAAATCATATAGTTTTCAGTCATTTTGTGTTTGCTGATGCTGTTCTATTTTATTACAGAATGAATTTATTCCTTCTATAGATCATTTAGCCATCTGCCTGTCCATCCATTTATCCATCCATTAATTTGGTCGTTTATTTGTTCCCCCCAGATGGCCGATTATTCGTCTGTTAATCCGAATGTGTATTTCTCATTCAATATGTTCTTTTTTAAAAATATATAAATCTATCCGTGCATATATAATTTCTATTAAAACAAAAGTACAGGGACCCTTTAATCAACTGTCCACCTGTCTTTCCAGAGCTTGGAGGCCTCTTGAAGTATGTGCGCCCTTTCCTCAACTCCATCTCCAAGGCGAAGGCAGCCCGGCTGGTCCGCTCCCTGCTGGACTTGTTCCTGGATATGGAAGCAGCCACGGGGCAGGAAGTAGAGCTTTGTCTGGAGTGCATCGAGTGGGCGAAGGCAGAGAAAAGGACCTTCCTCCGCCAGGCGCTTGAGGTGAGACTCGGCGACTCCAGCTAATTTGTTCGGCTGCTTAATTGTCGTTTTTGTAAGTTGTTTTTTTTTTTTTTGTTTTAAACCGAATTGTTAGAATTCTGGCTTCTAAGTTTTTTTTGCTCCAAGTTCAACAAACCTTACATAAACTGAGGTTAGGAATTAAATCATCAGAAGGTACCTGTCTGTGTTGATCAAAACAGGATGGATAAAGGTAAGCAGTCTAAATGTTTAAATACTTAATCGTCTATTTAAAGAGAAAGAGGCGATGCTATCAGTATCAGTGTAGAACAAGTGGACAAAAACAAAATGAGTTGACATTTTAAAGTTATTAGCATCTTATATGTTGAAAGCTAACCTTGCAAAAGTCTGATTCTATGTGTCCTCCTTGCTTCATTCTGTCTCAGTTGATCAGATTACGAAACGCCTTCATCAGTCGTTTAGTTTTAGTCATTTAGTCGAACAGGAATCTTAAGACTGGCTGTCAGAGCGGTTACTAACAACTGTGTTAACGTGGTGTTTTTTATGAAAACTATTGAGCTGGAAAGGAATCTATAACTAGCTGAACAAGTTGACCTACATATATTTTAATTTTCTCATAAACTTAAAAGTTTCTGTTTGTGATGCTAAGTTATATATCCTTCGTTTTTTGTTGGGTTTTTTTTTTTTTTTTTTTTTTACTCATGGATGTCGGCATATTTTCACCTGCTCAATGCATGATGGGTTGTTGACACATGTAGGTCCTACTGGACTGAGACCTGCAGAGTAAACAGAGGAAGGCTAACATTACCTTTCTTTATCATTTCACTGATGTAAATGTTGACGGATCACACTGGGACACTGCCTCGTTTTCATGATGCATTATACATGAGATATCGGTTGGAACCAACAAATGTGATCAACTGTTCACTATATTAACTAGCACTGACACTGTTAGCTTCTGCTAACATCAAATCAGAAGAAGAACGACTGTTTAATGTGACAGTGAAGCATCCTTCAGTCGTTACTTTGTTTTAATGTATCTGAGAAAATGTTTTCTTTATGCTAACAGTAAACGGCCTCAGTTAGAAGCTGGAGCTCCCTGTAGCATCTGTGTTAGCATCTCCTAGCAGCAGCCAAAGTCTCCTCTTTTCCTGCATCTGGTCCTCCTCAACCTCATTACCTCTGGTTATTTCTACGTTCTCATCAATTTCAACGCGTCTTTCAAGTTTTAATGTTACTCATCGCTCTGTAAGGGAGCTAGCGCTACATGACCTAGCATATATTATTTACCCAAACTGCATTGCAGTATAAATGACATGGTGACATCTGTGTGCATTTTATTTAAATTTATGAAAACAAAGCATTTTAGAGTAAATTTTTTGTTGCATTGTTTTTCCATCAAAAAAAAAAAAATCTTAAATTATGTTGTTACAATGAATCATGAATCCCTTAAAAATAGACTTCAGTTTTACATATAAAACTACATTTGCAGGAACTTCATTTTGTTTTAACCACATGATTATTTTGTCCTGACCGTCTAAAGTCTGGACTTTCAGGATCATCTGTTTGTTTTGTCTTTGGTCGTATTGAAGCTGAACGTGTGCCGTCTGATCATGGTTCACCCTGAGATCTTGGGGAAGCCTCTCTATAGGCTCCTATAATGGCCCCATCAGTGATGCTCTGTGTTCCTTGGAAATGGGATGTTTTCTGTGTTGGTTCTGAATCGTTCAGAGATCCAGTTGGTATCAAGTTATTGCTCAGAGCAGTCGGGTCCTTTGTAATCTGGATTTAATGATGCCTCTAAAGCTTAGACTAACAAACTACAGATCTTCTTCTATGGTGTAAAAACAAAGGTCCCTGTTCGCCTTTCACTCACATTACAAGACAGGAGTGCTGTTGTCCTTCTCTCGGTATGTGTTGCAGCCCGTCCACTGAGAAGGACTCTGTGATGCACTGTTTTGTGTTTGGACCCAACAGTTCAGAAAGATTGTCTTTAACGTGATCCTCACTTGAACTTTGACCTTCTAAAATGCTGCTGTGTTAAAAATCCAGCACTGGATGAAGAAACGGAACAGATTTTCCATGATGTGTTCAGTTTTTATATTATGTTCTAGGTGACCTGGAAACTAACTCGCTCTCCTTCCTCCTCAGGCTCGACTCATCTCTCTGTATTTCGACACAAAGTGCTACCAGGAAGCGCTGCAGCTAGGTAAGTATTACATCCATGTCCGACGCCTTCAGTCTACATTTTAGGGGTAAAAGGAAACATCTGTATGTAGTTTAAAGCATTAAGTCACAACTAAACTTTAGCTTCAAATTCCACATCCTATTTCTGCTGATTCTAAATTCAGGCAGGAAATAATATTTAAAAACCCAAACCTGACCTCAGTGTTTTCCTCTTCTCTGATCTGTCTTTGTGAAGTGCCTTGAGATGACATGTGTTGTGATTTGGCGCTATATAAATATATAAATAAACTGAATTGAATTGAATTGATCTTTCCGTCTGCAGGTTCCCAGTTGCTGCAGGAGCTCAAGAAGATGGATGACAAGGCCCTGCTGGTGGAGGTCCAGCTGCTGGAGAGTAAGACCTACCACGCACTCAGTAACCTGCCAAAGGCCCGCGCTGCTCTCACCTCTGCCAGGACGACCGCCAACGCCATCTACTGCCCGCCCAAACTCCAAGCAGCTTTAGACATGCAGTCAGGTCTGCTGTGAAACACATGGGGGGGCAGGCTTCATTTAAACAGTGAGCTGATTATCCGTTGATTGTTCCCAGGGATCATTCATGCAGCAGAGGAGAAAGACTGGAAGACGGCGTACTCGTACTTTTACGAGGCCTTTGAGGGCTACGACTCGATCGACAGCCCGCGAGCCGTCACAGCGCTCAAATACATGCTGCTCTGCAAAATCATGCTCAACATGTGAGTCCTTCACTTCATGAGAGACACAGCAGGACCTCTTTAAACTTTCATTTTTATTATGGGTCATTTCAACTGATGAAAAATGAAGATTCAGTTTTAGTGGATATGAAAATATAGAGAAAACTATAATTTCTCTCTTTTAGCCCAGAGGATGTCCAGGCCCTGATCAGTGGCAAACTGGCTCTGCGGTACGCAGGCAGACAGGTAGGACTCGGTTCACCATGTAAACTTACTCTGTGTTCTTTGGAGGGTGTTACTAAGTATTAATACTTTTCACATTTCTTTAAATCCTAACTTCAAACTTTAGGATCATTAGGGTCTATTTGATAAACCAGCACAAGTGGTTTCATCTGCTGTTTGCATTGCTTTTGTCTCTGGGTTGTTTTTAAGTGTTTTTTGGTTTTTAATCATCCAGCTTTGCCTCATTTTTTTTATGGCATCATGTCTTGCTGTAGAAAAGCATCCCCACAGAATGATGCTTCCACCACCTTTTCTGTGGATGATGTGTATCATGTCATACAGTGTCGTTTGCACATAGAGGAAAAAAATAAATAAATACATTTCGTTGTTTTTGGACCAGAGGAATGTTTTCCATAAAGTTTGGATTTTCAGAATGCCTGGATGGTTTTTATCTGTTAACCAACTCTTCCACATGAAATCTGCATCTGTTTGTTATCAATGTTGTTTTTATCATGGAGATGGAGGAAGAAAAACAATAGTGGCCTAAAGAAGAAGCCAAAAGTATTGGCAGCATATATGAGGGATAGTTTAGACTGATGTCAAATTAATGGGTATCAGCATCGGCCTTAAAAATAACAGCACGGGGTCAATCTCCAGAGTTCATATGTTTGTAGAGAAAGGATTTCAATCAAACATTCTTGCGTAAAAGTTGGACGTTTTATTTACTGTGGTTTGTTTTTGTTTGAGTTCTGCATTTAAACTGCTTCCTTCGTAAATACATTGGTTAATGACTCTTTTTTTGTTTGTTTTTTCCTACAGACAGACTCTCTAAAATGTGTAGCGCAAGCCAGTAAGAACCGGTCGCTTGCAGACTTCGAAAAGGTTAATTTTTATTTTTTTCATCTGATTTGTTTGTTAAAGGAATGTTTCCCCTCATTTTTTTTCTCCTCATATTTAAGGCACTAACAGAATATAAAGCAGAGTTGAGGGATGATCCCATAATCAGCACCCAC
>JAUZNJ010033955.1:0-10694 GCA_034780135.1 Jordanella pulchra | reverse complement strand
GCATTCAAATATGTAAGGTGCCAAATGAAGAAAGTTAAAACCTTGCATGATACCTTTCTGCAAGTTTTGCCAACGGTGGGATTCAAGCTCATGAAGAGGCTTATGTGCGTTTCTGCGGGGAGGAGAATGGAGCCAGACAGGCGACAGTGAACACTGTCTTGGCTTTAGGGCACAGGCTCGGGAGCCAATGAGAAGGAGACATCCACTCCTCTCTGTCCTGCCTGGCTTGGCTCAGCTCGGCGCGCCCTGTAATTAGGAGCTCTTGCTGGGTTGGGCGCCGCCCGCCACGGTGGACAGCCTGGCTGGCTGCTGCGTCAAGGGAGTTTGGGAACGCCAACTCCACACTGAGTGAGGGTAGCAGGAGTTTAGAGCGAACAGGGTCAGCTGCAGAGGAAATTCAAACTACCAAGTGATCAGTTCAACATGAACGAGCAATCTTCACCTGTCTTCGAGGAGAAGAAACCTTCCCTGCCCGTGGCTGGGGGGACCCCCATCTCCAGTAAGGACTCACCCCCGACCCTGCCGGAGTCCTCCGTTGACGCGGGCTTCTACAGCGGGCAGAGCGCGCTGCACCACGGCACGCAGGACTTTTACGCAGCGCAGCAGCCGTACGGAGCTCCTCACATGAACCCGTACACCTACCACCACCACTACAACCTGAACGGGATGGCCCCCAGCGGCGCTTACTCGGTGGGGAAAGCGGAATACCCGTACCCGCACGCGGCGTACAGGGAGCACGGAGCGTTTGGCAGGGAGGTGCAGTCTGCGCTGCAAGAAAGTGGTAAGAAAACCCAGACACAACCTCTGAAGCTTGAAACAAAGCTTGCTTTGCTAGATTGAAATATTTTATCCCCATCAGTGCCAATAAATCCCCCCAATTATTACAAACAGAGCCTTAACAGAATAACCAAGTTTCAAAATCTGAAAAAAATCCTCAAAAGTTTTTGAAGACAAAAAAAAAATCACTGACTTCTTTAGTTAGTATTTCAAATTTAACAGTTAAAAAAACTTCTTATGTTTAACCAACAGCGCGAAAAGGAAAGACTTTGAAATAAAACATAATACATGGGATACATATTAAATGGACTTTTTTGTTATAAGTGCCTTTATTACAGTCTAAAGATATTTTTGTTTGTTGTACGTCATACAAGCTCAACATTGCAAATAGTAAGAAGTAAATTACTACTGAATTGTTTTTCTTTACTAAATATAGTTGTTTGTGATCGGTTGTAGTCATGTTTGCCTTGTGGTGTTCAGGAAACGCTTTTGTCAGGTACTTACTCTAAATAGTCAGGTAAATGCCCTCTACAGGAGATCTCTTAATATCGGTTAGTTTAGCTCCAATTTAAAGCAGCGAAGCTTAAGAGATTAGAAGAAGTGATGTAGTATTACAGGCAGATCACAAGGTGAAGACAGTTCAAGTTATTTGTTTCACAAGAATGAGATCTTAGAAAGAAATGTTCAACTAAAAATTTGTTATCATCCCATTTCACAGATTGCTGCAGAATATTTCAGTCTAAGCTCAGTCTAAGTGCTGCTGTTGTCAAGTGGTCCTTAAAAAATGAAAATACTCTTTATTTGTTTATTAAGAAAAAACATTTCATTAATTTCAAGCTGTTCAGCAAAGACTTTCTGTTCTGATCTTGGGTAAATTTGTCATGAACAAGGCAGCCTAGTTTTAACACAGAGGAGGCTCCCAAAAGAGTCTGACTTCAGCAATCTTAATGGCTAACTGACACCGTGTTTTTTATAACATTTGCAGGTAATTTCCATCTTATATTTCACTCTATCATTATTCTTCTTTATGACAAGACAAAATTCTTCCAGGTAAACAGTGGAAGGGTTTATGGCACCAAGTGGTCACTCAACCCAGCCTTCATTCTGCTTTTTCACTCATCATCGTTATACAAATGTAACCCAAGAACTCCCTACTTTAAGCTTAGAAACCCCCAATTTCACATTCTGGGCTTAAAAGTTCAGGATAAACACCAACTATGTGAAAACCTTAACTTTGATGAGAAATGATTCTGTTTTTATATTTTGAATTCATACATGGTGACGCCCAGTTCCTACCTGCAACAGAAAGCTCTCCTGGCGTCTCCATTTTGTAAAACACAGGTAGTCAGAGAATAGGCAAGAAAGTCAACTTCTTCTGTTTTTTAAAAAAAACCTTAATAGTTGTTCATAATAATAGTGACATATTAATGGTTTTCTTATCAGATGCTTACTTTGGCAGGACAGCTTAGCTTGTTCCATTCTTTGTTCATGTTTTACACGAATGATCACTAGTAGAGCATCAGCTCCAAGGTCCCTGGATGTTGATTGAAGGATTCATGAGCAATGCTATTTTTTATAAACATGAGTTTTTTTGTTTTTTTTCTAAATTGGCTTCAGCTCCTGTTGGACCAGCTTTACTGACAAACAGAATGCAATATCTATTACTTGAAGAAGCCACAAAAGTTAATAATTGTTGGCAAGATATAAAGATTGCAGGAATAGAAGGTGATTATATATGATTCTGTACTTTGTTTTTTTAAAAACTGCTATTTGGAAGCAGAGGTTGTGTTACACTGTTTGTGTTACTGATTGATGAAACAACAGCTATTAGAAATATTAATAAACTTCTTCCGATCACAGTTATAGCCATGTTTTGTGTTTTTGTTTTTCCCCGCTGCAGCAGCCTTTATGACTTTTTGAAATTGGGATTGTTCGGGTTTTAAAATCTGTCTTTCAGGAAACATTTCCAAAGTGATGATCAAACAATTAGACTTTTTAAGTACAAACTAAATGCCTTGACCCTTTGTGCTGTGGGAATATATTTTACTCTTATTGAGTCTGAAATAATATAGCAATAAAGTTTCAAACGTTAAATATTGGTACTGTGTATAAAAATTAGTATAGCGGACTCCACCTATCTATGTTGAAGACTCTTATTTTGTAGTATAAAAGGAAGTAGTTCTTGGATCTTTTTAGAGTCTGCAAACAAAGGGCCACCTCTGAGTTTAATTGTTTATCTGAAAGCACTTTCAATTCTGAGTAGAAGAAGAAACCATAAAAGAGTGAGAAAAGGGATACAAAAGATTTGTAACCACGGTGATAAGACCGCTTCTGGCTAACCGTTAGCAGCTTAGCTTCTTAGCGACAGTAAATTAAAGAGCTTGTCTCACAGATTTAATCTAATTTTGAGCCAAAATGTAAAATACTTAATCAGATCGAAAACATTAAACTATTTATTCTGCAGTTAAAAGAAATGTATTTAATTTCAGAAAAGACAAAAAAGGAGGAACTTCAATGTAATGTAGACGAGCTAAATATGGACAGTATTTTATTTGGTGGTTTAAGAATGCCTCTATTTCATTTGTAGGAAATGGAAAAAAAGAGAATCCTTACTTGTCTTATAAGTAGGGTTAAACTTATCTTGTTCTCACAAGCCCAATGTTGTGTAATGTCTTTTTAAAAATATCTTATAATCAGAAGGAAGATGAAAGCCAAGGTCAGACCCTTATTACCCAGGGTCACTGATTCACTGTCTATACATTAAGCCAGTTTAGGGGAAAATACCGACCTGAGGGATGAAGCAGCAGAGGCTACAACACTACATTACATTTGTCAGAAAGGCGAGCTGTTGATGTTAACAAAATGTATTTCATTTAAACTACAATATTCATAAAAAATACTGGTGTTCTACTCAGCTGCATCACAGAACACAAACACTAATATTGTGCACAACAGATTTGAACAATTCTCCTCAGATTTCCATCCGACACCCGTTTTATTTGAATCTTCCTCAAGCTTTGTCGAGCTTCTGTGCAAACCGAGAGGGGAAAACCAACTAGACAGACTGGTGTTCTGTTTTTGGCATTCCAGTTGGGAGTTGACTCCTGGAAATGGCCCCGGGGGACTTTGGCCCACAGCCACGGCACATCACGTGTCATGGCATGTCAGCCAGCCTTGGCCTTTGAATCATCCACTGTCAAAAAGTTCCTTATCACGCAAGGCTAAGGAGTCACGCCCAAACAAATAAATAAACAAACAAGGATGCCAATAATCTCCCATGTTCACCTTTTTTTGGATATAAATTCAATAAACATTGGTTCGAGACAATGAAAAGGACTTTTATTTTCACAGCTTAATGACACCATATTTGTGTGTTTTTTTTATTTTGCAGCATGAAGTAAAAATTCAGGTTCAAAAGTATTTCCGAAAGTATTCTGTCAAACAAGCTCAGCAGTCACCATAGACCAACCCTTTTCCTTTATTTATTGCTCGAAATCATTCAGACTTTCTTGTAATGTGGTTTTCACATCATGTTTTAATTCAGGCATTCTAAAAAGTCCCCCTTTTCACACCTGTTCTACTCGGTTTCCGATCGTTTTTATTTGGTTTAATATTGTGCAATTAAAGGTCTAACACTGATTTGAACTCAGCAGGGTATTTAAATGTTCCAGTGCTTTAATATATAAGCGACATCTTAGCAAATTTCTTGTAGAAAAAGTTCAAACAACCATCTACTGTCTCTGCCTGCTGGTCCTTTCGGCAGGAGGACAGGCGTCTATCTCCAACAGTCGGTAGACAGGAGGAGCGATAAACCTTAGAACATTTCTCCAGTCATTTACAGAGAAGCGCACACACACACACACACACACTCATCAGGGACAATATAGATAGACCCATTAACCTATAGTTCATGTGTTTGTAAAGTGCACAGAGAGAACCTGTGAACATGAAATCCTCAGGCCAGGGCTGAACCCTGAGCTGTAAGGCAGCAGCACGTACCGCCGGGACACTGTGCAGCTCTAAAAGAAATTATTGTTTTAAAACAAAACTTTAAAAAAATAAATGTTACTACAATGTTTCTAAAGCTGAGATTTGTCGTCTTTTTGACTCAGAGGATTAAAAAGATTTAAAAAAGGGTGAAAATAGAGGCGGATATCCCAAAAAAACAAGAGACAATTTGTCCTTTAGTAAACTTGCGTAAATCCTCTAAGACGACTTTTAGGATTCTCAGGATGTCTGTGTTCATAGAGTCTGAAACAGCATTTTTTCTGCTGGTTTATAAATACATTGTGATTATTCCCTCAGTAGTCTAATATCGTTTATATATTCAAAACACAGAGCTTACATTGTCTTCTTTTTTGTTATTTTATGTTAAAATAAATAGGTATTTTTACCCTCCTATTTTTTTTTCGTACTTTTTTTCCTCTGTTGAGCCATTGAAGCATAAATATTAACTGTTTTATTTAACTGCTTTTATTTGATAGTTGCTCACACTGCTTCTAAATGTTTGCAATGTATATATTATTACTGCTGTAATCATATTATCTCTAGTTTGTATTTATAGTTATTTGAATCTTAATGCACAGAGTTGAGCTGATAATTCATCTTCAAAACACTCCCTAAATGTAGTAGCTTTTTGTTTTTTAAGATCCTTTTGCACTGAAAAATAATCTTTTTTTGTTGTTCTGCTCTTTAGTGTAACATGTTAGAGGTTATGCAGCACGTAGCTTGTTAACAGCATCTTTGAAGCACCGTCACCTAATTAAGAATAATGAGTGGCGTTCCTGCAGTTACTGCTTCATGAATGTCTTTGTTTTTCAGGGATAAAAGTTTACAAACAATCCAGTTTGTCCTTCTTGTAATTGAGGAAAAGTGATCTTCTTTCAGCCAGCTTACTGGCAGTGAACAGCAGCATGTTGAGGAGTCAGAGTAATCACAGGGCCTTCTATCATTTACGTTTTTTGCAGCAGCACTGAACGTTTTGACCCAAGTATAGGCTTGATTTGAGATAAATGTAATAAATATTATTTTTTTAGGTCACTGTACACCACTTGGCAAATAGTGATGCCCTTCTAAAAACTAATTAATGTATCTTAATGAGTCATGTGACCTAAAGCAGCTTGACCTCCACTCTGCAGTCTGAACACCAGAGCTAACCAAGTGGAAATTTGTTGTTTATCAAAATAAACAAATAAACAAAAAGAGGTATGACACCAACCTGATCAGACATATTCCTTGTTTTCTGATGTAGGGTTTAATCTAGACGGTCTGTCTTTAAAAGCAGCGCAAAGATTTCTCCGTCTGTTAGTCTGAAGTCTTCTGATATCAGATATGAAAACATAGAGGGGAGACTGTTGAATTTTTTGACTTGCAGTGTTACCAGTGGCTTTCAGGAGGCACTAAACCGTGAATTTATAGATCTAGCACCCCTAGTGGCTAAAAGTTACACAGAGCAAAGGACTTTATACATTGTTTTGTTGACATTCTCCTTGTAGCTTGATAACTATGCTTTAAGCATCATAACCTTAATAAAAGCAATATTTTCTACACCATTACTGTCCATGTTTTTTGTGACTGGGAATAGATCAGTCCTTCCTGGAAGAGAAAGAAAAGTTAGGCACAGGGACTGCACAGCAATAGATGGGGGAGGGGCAGCATTGTATTCTCCATACCAAGTAAAAAAATGTTGATGATTCCACTTTCTCTGACATTAAAAAAGTCATGGAATAGTTTGGATAAAAATATTGAGCAGCTTTCAGACATTCCACTGCTAGCTTTGCTAACTGTAGCAACAGCGTCAAGTAAAGGCGGCGCTTCTTCGGTCTCAACAATGTGTCTGTTTGCTATATATGGGGACTAGAAATGTTAGGGAAAAACATACATATACAACCAGTGTTCAGCGACAAGTGGGGGAGGGGCAGTAATGTAACCGCATGCTTTTTATAACACATTGAAATAAATTTGATTTCATTGCTTGATTTGACACTTCATTAAATGACTCCAAACATTTCACGCTCAGGTAACCGGAAAGTTATGATGTGTAAAAAGACCAGAGACTGTTGTAGGTGTACTTGACTCTTCTATTAAGGATGTTTGTGGGAATTCTGCATTTTAATACACTTTTACCATATTTATAAAGCTTATTTTTATGGATATCATACTGTAAAAGTCAATTATCAGTTCTGTAGAATAAGCTATAATCATGATGTTTAAATTCATTTAAAGAAACCTAATATTGTCATTTAACCTAATAATGTCATTTTTTAATAGAGCAAAAATATTATTTTTATCCTGCTAATATTTACTTAAGAATCCGTTTTTCATGGAAGGTTTACTGCAAGAATACCATAATACAAACTGGGAGCGAACTATAGAAGAAAGCCTTCAGGCTGCAGCAAAAGTACCTATAAATCTCTGTCTCCTTCCCGCAGTTGTGGGAAACGCTGAGTCCAAATTATAAGTTCACAGTAGTGGAGGAATTTCTTTGAAAGTTCTGTTACAAAGGCTGTGGCTATTTCTGCTCTAAAGAATCTCAGCTCAAACTTTCCTCTCATAAAAACTTTGACAAAACAGGAGGGAGAGAATCATTTTTTTCCGCTTTTCTGCTCACGACAGTGAAAGAGGAACCTGACCTGGAAGTCCGTATGGTGAACGGGAAACCCAAGAAGGTCCGCAAACCCCGGACAATCTACTCCAGTTACCAGCTGGCCGTGCTGCAGAGGAGATTCCAGTCGGCCCAGTACCTGGCCCTGCCAGAGCGGGCTGAGCTGGCTGCACAGCTGGGCCTCACCCAGACACAGGTAAGCCTGCAAGGCAACCATCCTCTTTGTGTTTCTGTGTAAAAACAAAATATGTCTCTGCAGAAAATAGTGCAACAAACAAGTGTTGCTGCCTGAGACGCGCCTGATGACACTGAAAAGATCGAAGGCATCCTTTAGAAGGAACTGTTCACTTTAAATGTCAAGTTCTCAGACAATTCATCAGCTAAGCTTTTAGGCTTCATAACTTAACGTACATTAACCAAGAATTTAAGGACACATGTAAGACAATTAGACATGTAGCAGGATATTTTGTGAATGAGTTCAAGTAAATTTCAAACTTAACAGGAGATTTAAGACATTTAAATGTTTTCACAATTTTTCCTTTGAGTTTGAATTAAAAAGATTCAGGCAGTTTTTGTTGTGCTGTATAAAAACTAAGACATATTTGATAAAATATGACATGCAAAGACAAAAAATGCAAGGAAAGTGTCTGGTTGCACTAAGATTTGTCACTTGTTGTGTTTTGTAATCGAAAATCTTAATCTCCGCACTAATGATTTACTACCAGTCATCTTCAGTGGAGTGATAACGTCCAAACTTGAGGTTTGTTTTGTTTTATTGTGGCTGTTGTAGATCATTGTTCAGCGTTATCCTTGAGTGACTCTCACAAGCATATCATTTACTCAGGTCTGCTTTTATATATGAAGAAAGCATCGATGACATGAAGTGCTTGATTTGATTGGTACAGTAAGCCAACATACAGTACACTGAACCTTTTTCCTTTATTTTTTTTATCTCAAAGGGATCCACAACGAGTTAAATATGTTGGACTAGTTATGTTACAGTTTTCTTATTAACTTAACATTTCTGTTTGTGATGTATAAAAACTCATAATTACTTAAAAAAAATAAAATACCCTTTGTTATACTTTTCAAACATTACATATCAGCTTTTTATCTTATAACTCTATTTGAGCCCCAAGTGCTATTTGTATGCCTTTGTACCCTAAAATGATGGTTTTTTTAATATTAAGTATAATACTTATTTTAAAGGGATGGTTAATATATTTTAAGAATGGTGACTCCATATTAGGGATCATCAGATCAGCCCACACCTGGTTCTAAGCTCAAATATTTTATCTTTTCCCAGTCAGTAAACGCATCATTAATCAGTGCTAAAACCCTTTGTTGGGGAAGCTGCAACTATGGGAAGATAATTTATACATTTTTATTGTATTATTTATTATTGTTATTATTATTATTTTATCACTGAGCTTTTTAAAATGTATTCAAGGGGAAAAGAAAAGCTGTAAAAAGTTTCTAGAAATGCTAAAATTGGAAAATAACTCACAAATCCTTGATTGGTTTATTTTATGAAATAATAACCCGTGTTTATCCATTGTGTGATACAAGAAATGAGATGAGAAGCAGAGATATGATACCTTTTACACAAAGTAAAAAAACAAAACAAATAAAAATAAACAGCTTATGGCTTGTCAACCAAAAACCAGTAAAAAAGAACAAAATATCTCCATCTCTTCAACAAGCTGAAGATTTCACTGGATAAGCAGAAAGGAAGCTTTTAATCTCATGTTTTTAGCTACTTAAACCTTTACTAGACTATGTTACACAGCCCAGACTGTTTTCAAACATTGCTCTCATCGTCAGCAGTGGGGGAACACAGCACACGTCTACAAGAGGAATCTGTTGTCAGATGAAACCAAAATGGAAACGGTTGACCTCCAACATATTGGAGATTGGAAATATTGGCCTCCATACAGACAAAATGAAATACAACGAAGTGTATGGTGTCAACACGTCAACCAGAAGTAGAAGGCTGAAGCAAAACAAAGATGGCTGCACCGGTTATAGCTGGAATACTCTTTGTTTCTTTTTAAAAAATGACATGATTTGTGCCTTCGTGGATGGGAAGAGTTTGATTTATCTGTTAACTTCACCAATCGTGAAACAAATCAAGAATTTGACACACCACAACACCTACTGCTGCTAAAAGCTCGACATGCGAGGCGTGTTCTGCTTGACTTACCCAATCAGCTTAAAGAAATGTTTGAATGTGCCTTCCTTTTGCAAACACATTTGAACAGGAGGCTTCCAGATGGATATGAGTTGTTCAATTTGATTTCTACACAGTATCCACCTGGCTTATGTCAGCTTAGAAAAGTGATCCTTACGTCTAATCCAAGAACCACCTGCTGTTGTAAAAAACTGTTCTAAAATATTTGAGACAAGAGTAGAGGTTCAAGTCAAAGTTCGTGTTTTTAAATATGCTGTAACTCACTGAAGTCGATGTGGACTTTTGAAAATAATCAGGAGAATTTTCTGGGACTTGAAAACCTTTTGGAGGTTTAAGCCTAAAATCCTCCATTATCGTATTCCTTCTTTAAAATGAATCCCTAATCATCTTTATTTAAGTATTTCCCTCATTATGAATTAGATTTATTCAACAATTACCCTCTGAGAGGGACCCATCCTACCATCAGTATGAGCTATGAATTAGCTCCCAAACAGCATTTTACTTCAGCCATAAACAAACCCAGAGTTTTAAAGGGTGTTCCTATTCTCTGCGTAAACAGAAGCCCATAAAACCAACGCTCTGTTACGTGTAAGCTTTGACCTTTAAGCCTATAGCTAGTAGGAGGTGGTGAAGACTTGGTGATTGCTACCTCACCGGGTCCATCCAGACCACAAACATAAAGCGCCTGTTCGCCTAGAACGACTTCAGTCAGCCTTCGGTCGGCGTAATTACTCGCTCAGAGGAGATCAGTTCAACTGAGTAACACAGGGGATAAATGATCTCTGGTGAGGGCAGAGGCTGAGGTCACAAACCTACTGCTGAGAATAGCAAAGACAAAGGTTACAAACTGTGACAGTATAGAAGAGCAGGAACGTAGAAACAAAGGCACAAAATCAGCGTCTAGATGATGACTCAAGCACAAGAGAGGAGAATAAAAACCAACAACATGACGTTTATTTCATTTAGTTTTCAATTCAGTTTTCAATTCAGTTTATTTATATAGCGCCAATTCACAACATATGTCATCTCAAGGCACTTTATAAAGACAGTTCAATCAAATCACACAGTCAGATTAGTTAAAGGTTTTCTATCCAAGGAAAACCAGCTGATTGCATCGAATCA
>JAUZNJ010033954.1:0-12935 GCA_034780135.1 Jordanella pulchra | reverse complement strand
ATCAGACAAGGAGGCCCTGTGTGACTGCTGAGTGCTGAAATAACTGAACAAATGGATCCAGAACCACTAATAGAAGACCGCTGGCCT
Source organism: Jordanella pulchra (assembly GCA_034780135.1). Lineage (NCBI taxonomy): Eukaryota > Metazoa > Chordata > Actinopteri > Cyprinodontiformes > Cyprinodontidae > Jordanella > Jordanella pulchra. Next base: position 12,848 of record JAUZNJ010033954.1, on the reverse strand, counting down.
CCCCTTTGCTTAATACAGGCTAATCACATTCAGAGACTCGAGGTAAAGGGAAGAATTTGGACTTATGGGCAAAAAAAAAACAAAACTGGTTTGGGTTCTTAAAAAGCTGCTCTATATAATATGGTGTATCAATTTTCATCCATTTATTCCCTTTAGTGGCTCTAATGCAGTATACAGTGCCATCTTCTGGCCTTTTGCACCACAGCACAAAACAGTTATAATCTGGAAGGTCACCATGGGGTCATCTGCATTTTGCGCAATTAATAAGCAACATTTGGTTAGTAAAAAGGTGAAAAATACAGTTTCAGAAAGTTCAACTCGCAAAAACTTCTTCATTGAAAAGAGAATGTTTTAAGAGTGACTTTGCTATATTCTCAAATAGTTTCACCAAACATTTTTTTTATTTTAGTAATTGACTTAATTTTTTTACAGATTCTATATTTTCAAAATTCTCTTATTTAGATTACAAATTGCATTCTTTTCAAATTGTGCTTTCCTCTGGAGAGAGAAGCGAAGATGTATTTCAGTTTCTCTGTATCAACATTATTGTTGATTTATTTTTGTTTTCACTACTGTTACAAGCAAAGAACACGTTTTGTAAATATACATTTTAAATTAATACATGCAATCTAGAAATGAAACTGTTAAAAAGTCTGAATTGAATTTTATTAAGCTTTCTATCAAAACCATTTTTTTTTTACCATTGTCTACAATTTATTTTCTAGTCTTACTACTATAACTTCTTGTTTGTCTACTTTATACTTTACTAAAGGTATGTCAACGTACTGCTGTTCGTATTTAAAATACTTAAAATTTATGGCTACGCTACTTTTTTTATGACGTCAGTAACCCTGAGCAGGAGAGGCTCATCTCTGCACACCTGCCCCTTATTAACAGCCTGTCAGTCCATGCCTGCTTCCCAGATTGGTAAACACACTATACTTTACTGGAAGATTTAAAAAAAAAATGTAAGTTAACTCTTTTTAACTGTGTGTTTAAATTACACACCATCTTATTTGTGTGATATATTTTATGTTTTCAGGAACTCATTAGAATACTCATTTGTATTTTTTATATTGGTGCCTCATTCGTTTGGTAAGTATGAGCCTAAAGTTTTTAGTTCAGTTTAAATTAGTCGGCTAATTGAATGTTTTCATGTTTTTAAAACCAGGAAGATGCTACGACATGTTGTTCTCATTGTGTTGGCTGGACACAGCGGGCGCTTTAAATGGGTCAGTAGGCGTCAGAAATGATGCTTTACTCTATGAACATTGATTGTTTTTTAATTTATTTGTTTTTATTTTTTTATCTTCGGGCTTAATTACTGATGAAAACGACGTAGCACTGGGTGCGCTCGCGCTCCGCTACAGAATTTGGTCACGAGCTTTTATCCTCAATTTAACGACTTATAATTGAAAATTTAACGTCATCAATGAGCGACGAATCCAATATCGATTATAACTTGTTTTAATATAGCAAATACGTGTATTAAAAAATGGGTAGAGTGCCTCAGTGTTGAGAACTTTAAGAGTAGCAATACATATTGATAGATTTGGAGAAATATAAATTACATTTTTGTTCACTAATGTTAAAAGCAGAGAACATGTTTGGTGAATGGGCATTTGGGGGAACAGAAAACACATTTGACAAAAAAAATATCCCAAAATTTAACTTGGAAAAACTTTGTTTCAGATGAAGTTTGAGAGAAAGGTTGCTATTGTATCTGATTTTGGTTTTCAATAGTTTGGCAAATTTATATATTCAAATTTTAGCTTTTCCATTTTTTTTTTTGGTTTTGCATATTTAATTTTTCATATTTTATATTTGAAAAAAAATTTTTTTCTTAAACTTCTGTTTTTCAGTTTACATACAAATAGCGTTCACACTCTCACTTCTATGGGCAGGTTTTCCTCTGGAGTGAGGAGATTAATTTATAACGGTCTGCTGGACGTTAGCAACAACATTTTTAATGGTCAATGTGTGTGGCAAGATGGTTTGTCTGGGCTTGAAGAGAATAAGAAACTTAACCAAAGAAAAAAGAAAACTTAAAATATTAAATTTGTAAAAATAATAAAAAAAAATAACTACTTGAATAAATAGTAAAAAAAAAAAAAAAACACAAGATGAATTGGAAATTGCACGTTTTTGAGAAAATGGCAAGTTAATCTAAAATCCTCTTCTACTAAAAAGTTTAATTTGTGGGTTGCCTTTATTTTTATATACAAAATGTACTTTTCCAAATCTTTACTTGCAACAATAATGAAATAAGATTCACTCCAAAGAAACCAGTTTTAACAGAAACTGAAAGTTGAAATTAAGATCACAGTTTTGATTGAAAAATTCTGTTTTTGTATTCTTTTGCAGGGGGGTGGGGGGTTTTCGGTGTAAAGACTGGTTTTGTGTTTGTTTCTTCAGGGAATTTGGAAACTTGCAGCTCAACGGCACATCCTTAAACGCCATCGTGAAAGTGGGGCGGGTCACCTCTGTGACGGTATCTCCGGTGGTAGAAAATAAGGTTGCTCTGCAGTATGGGGACTTTAGTCAGACATGGACCTTAACAATCAGCCCGCGTAAGGAACCGAAGCACCAGCTTTGTGTTTTATTGACCATTTGTCCTGTTCAAACCTTTTCTATCTCACCCTAAGGCACAAAGGTGATCAAAATCAAAGGCAGGCACAAACCTGAGGAGAAGCCAACAAAGACAACTGAGGTATTGCTGACATGAAAGAGCTTAGCTCCTAATAAAAATGTCTATATAAAGAGTTTCTACGCTGCCTCCATTGCTGTTCCAGGGCCTTTTGGAGATGCTTGATCCTTCTGAGGTGTTTGCATGTGAAAGTGGTGCAACATTCCTCCACCAGGAGGAGAACTTCTTCCTTGCTGTTGGTATGAAGGACTTTTAAGTTTTGGGAGATTGGCTTTAGGATTAAACCAATCTGCACATCAGGGTCTCTGAAACTAGAATTCATTAAAAGTAAAGTTTATACGACCTGTTGAAAATCGGCCTCCTTAGATTTTTTTTTTGGGGGGGAGGGGATTTTTAAGCCAATAAGAAGAAGAAAAGAAATGTAATAGACTATTAGCAAGAGAGATTTAAATGTACTAATTATTTATTTTTAAATACATTTGTTTCTAAAAACATAATTTTTAATATATCATCTAATGGAACATTAAATCCTTCTTTAAAGAATCTCATTGGCAGTTTATTGTGGGGAAAAAAAACTAACACAATAAAATGACCCTACGATGACATCTAGTTGGAGCGTCACATTGACGGTTTGCTAAATGCAGATTTGCTTCACACATCATTTTTTATTTGTAAAAGCAGAAATTATTTTTTTCCTCCAATTTTCCATGAAATATGTTGAGGTCTGGTAGTAACGATGGTAAAAGTTAAAGGGATATTAATACTGTAGCTGATGGTTGATGGCGTTGGCTGTGAACTGGATGCCTCAACATTTGAGTGACTTGTTTCTCTTCTCTGAGGTCACACGTCTCGTTTCCCCATCAAGCTGGGGTCCAGGAGTCCCTTCATGTTACTGGTTTCCTGGGTGGAGGACAGTCCAGTTGATCTCCATCCTCACAAAGTGACCCTTTACCAGAATGAAATTGGATCCTACAGCTCCTTAATGGACGACACCACCACTAGGAACCACTACCGCTTCACCGCCTTGGACCCATGCAGCAGCTACGTCGCCTGTGTGGAAATTTCAAACTCTCACTCCTTCACGTGCCTCTCTACCATTACAGGTATGAGCGTGTAGACTTTACACTATAATGACTTTAACTCTGTGAATAAATACATTTTTTCATGGCGCCAACTAGACCCGGATATTCCGAAGCATTTTGACGTGACGTCATGGAACAGCAGCAGCATATCGTTGGCGTGGGACTGCCCTGAAAACCTGAAGTACTCGATGTTCTTCCTCACAATCTTCTACCTTAACGGTACGGACCATGTGATAGAGGAGGCGGAGCTGTGGCTGACGGATGACAGCTTCGCATTCACCATGTCTGAGCTGCAGCCCTGCATCAGGCTCAGGTTTGGCCTGCAGACCGTCTGCCAGGCAGGGTTGGAGTCCCGCTACAGCAGGATGGTCCTGAATGAAGGAAACTCTGGTACGTTTGCTCCATGTCTACCTTAAAAATCAGCTTTAGTCCTTTATGTTGCTGCATTTTGAAAGTTTACTTTTCAATGAAAACTGGAGCTTTTTTTTCTTGCTTTGTAAAGATTAGAGTTTCTAGTCCTAACATGATTATTATCATTCATTCATCTTTATTCCTTAAATTGAGTGCGTGATTATTATTTTTTTATATCACTGCTCTGGATTTTACTTTTACCAGCTTTATTTTGTTAGAGAGCAAAAAAAACTCTAAATATTTGACAGAAATGCAAAAAATGTGACAACAGATTCAACTTTTGGATCAAGTATTGCTTCTGTTTTTGGACTAATCATGATTCACCTCAATTACTCCGTAACTTGAGGTGAATCATGATTAGTAGTAATTTGGGTCATTGTACTTGCAATGCAAGCAAAGACGACATTTTTTGAATTTAAATTGGGGGAAAAAAAACAAACACGGCAAACCAGAAATTACATTTTGAAAAACTGCTGAATCAAAGACGTTTTGACAGTAACTTTGCCGTTTTTGATTCAGCAATTTTTGATTTTAAGATTGAGTTTACAAATTGATTTCTTTTCAAGTAGCATTTTCCGGATCATATGATCTGGTCTGCATGGACGTTACCAAGAGCATTTTTATGGTAAACTGTGAGTGTTTGAATTGGGACTGAAGAGGATGTGATTTTTAAAATCCAATTTGGGGAAAAAAAATGCAAATTGTAAAAATCAATCTGGAAAAAAAGAAACAAAATGGCAAATCTGTAAAATCGATGTTAAAAAAAAAAAAAAATAAAAAAATTAACTTTTTTTTTTTTTCAAAAAATAACAAAACAATGAAAAATGTGGGAAAATATTGTTTAAAAAGACTACATTTGAGAAAACATAAGTTACTTTAAAGACCTTTTTTATTAAAACATTTCATGTTTTCATGTTTTTTTGGTGGTTTTTTTTGTTTTAAAATTCAATTTACAAAACCTGTTCTTTGATTGGAACCAATGTTCGCATAAAATACAATTGAACATAAACGACTAAAAACAGAAATGAAAAATTGGAAAAAAAATGTCCCCTCCCACCCTGAAATTTCCTTACATAATATAGAGAAATGTGGAAGTTACTTTTTGCTTGTCATACAAAATTCAATGTATTAAATAATGAATAGGGAATATGTTTGTCTTTATCTAGTTTTGGGCTCTTGTAGCATCTCGTCCTCATGATGCTTTACTAAAAAAATCATCTGTTCTGGAGCAGGATCTACTCCTCAATCCCGGTTTCAAATATCAAATCAGTTTTTATAATAAAAATAATGCATTTAGAGTTTTAGGTTATTATTAAAAAAATGTTAGTATCCTTTAAAAAAGGGTCAGCAAATGTCCTTCATGGTTCATTAAACAGCACTAAAGGTGCATAACTAAATAATTCAACAGCAGAAGGAACATGTAGTGGCCCAAATGATTATCGGTCTCTGCTTCCAGAACCATGAAGCTCAGCAGCTTGTTACTGCCCTGCTATCCAACATGCACAGTTTAAGAAGCACCTGTTCACCGTGCAGTGTGGAGGCTGTGAGATTTTTTGTTGTTTTTTTTTTTCCTAAATTCAAGTTCATGATGAAGCAAAATTGTAAACCGGGTCACTCTGCACATTCTCAAGAATAGTGGCTGTAACACTTAGATGTGAACAGCTAAAGCAGATCTAACAGCTTGTGAACCAGTCGTCACCATTAGTTAGGAAACAATTGTAATCCCTAAAAAAATATGCTTCCTATTTTCAAATTCTCTGCGTCGCCACGGCAACCACGCTAAACTATTACACGTTGGCGATATTTACATGCTGACAGCGACCCATTTAATTATTTAATTTGCCTTTGGGGTAAAGTTTTTTTTATAATTTGAATTGACCCATGCGATTTCCTCACACATTGATGCATTAATATTTTGTTGATCATCGGTTAGAGGAAACATTTCAATGTGTGCAGAATTTAATTTTAAAATTAAGATTGTTCAAAAAGTATTTATATCATCACAGTACAGTTTCAGGCCCTGCTTTGTGTATCAAAGCTTTATTAATGCCACTCCTGTTTGCTGTTTTCTTGCCAGACTTCTCCAGCATTTATTTGTTGCGCCAGACTTCGATTGGGCCCAGAAACTACACTCTGAGCTGGGAGGTGAGGAACACCTCCTCCATCTCCATGTTTAGGGTTTATCACCAGGGGGCGCTGCAGGACGCCACTCTTCTGACCACACACACCGTGGCAGGGCTACTGCCATGTCAGACGTACCAAGCCAAGGTGGCGGCGGTGTGTGGTGACGACGTCCTGATGAGTGTTGGGACAGTCACTGCTCACACAGGTAACTAACACCTGACGTCTTTGCTTTTCTTTTTCCTGCCTCTTGTAAATGGGGATTATCTGTGTGTTCAGGACCTGGGGGGGTGTCTGAGCTCAGGTACCGCTCCAGTGATTCCACGGCTCTGTGGACGCCCAGTGGCTCCAATCAGCAGGATGTGGATTACCTTTACCAGCTCTCCCTGGAGAGTGGCTCCGTCGTAGAGAGCAGCCGTGTGTCCAACTCAGAGCTGCCTCTTCCAGCGCTGGAGGCGGGAAAACCCTACATCCTGGATGTGTGGGAGGAGTGCCACGGTCTGTGGATGTCAGAACCTTCTCGTTTGTACTTAAAAGGAGCCAACCTGAGTTTGGGCATCAACGCGAGAGCTGCTGCACCCCTTCAGACCAATGGTCAGTATGAACTTTCGCTAACCCTGTCAATGTTTTCTGTGAATGAAATCCTGCTTTTATTTCAATGTCTGTGCCTCTGCAGAGCTGCAGACAGATTTTGACAGCATCGGTCTTAGAGTGGTGGTGCCGTGGTCTCTGACGAAGGATCTACAGGATGACTCATCAGAATCCAGAGACCAAATGGTGCCAATCTTTAAAGCGAAGGTCAGGAACTCTTCGTGTTCAAGTTACATAAACTGCAATAAACAGATGAAATAATTCTGCTGTAATTGAGTGTTGGTGCCATTTAGTTGGAGGAACTACTAAAGGACTTTGACCTGCCGGCTCACATTGAGCTGGGTTCTTTGGAACCAGCGGATGAGCCTGGAAAGACGCTGCTGCTGTTTAAGTCCTTCAACGCATCTAACTCCCAGGAAGACATTGCATTACCGGTGGACGATCAGCTCGCCCATATCCGTTCCCTCAATAGGCCTGAGATCAGCGTGAGGAACGGGGTCATTTACGTGGACGGTGAGTGGCTTGTTTAATGTTTGAAGAGACATCCTGAGTCACAGCCTTTATGCTGCATTCTTTGTATTTTGGCTCCAGACTCGTGTGCCTCCCAGAAACCCGTCTGCCCACATCATTCTGTATGCATCAACCAGCTGGGTTCGTACACCTGCGTTTGTGAGAAAGGTTATTATGACATCAGCTCTTTCCTGGACCTTCCTGCAGCCTCACATCCAGTCTGCAAAGGTATAAAACTCTTTGGCAAGTTTGAATTTACAGAATCTGAACCGGAAAGTAATTTAAGATTTTTCTTTTTGGATGTTTGGAATTTGTTGCTCTGACTTGGAAGGGTTGTGTGTTAAAATGATGCCAAGACCAAACAGGCATTGGCGGTGCTCTAAAGGAAGCAATTGCTGCTGTTCTTCAATTTAATGAGGTTCAAAGTTATCTAATCAAGATTCAAAGAGTGGTTTGTTAGGAGGGATTATCAGCATCTGAATAAAAACAAGCTCTGGAGAGTCATTTGGATGGATGGGACCACTATACAGATGGTTGTACACTGCTCAAAAAAATTAAAGGAACACTTTGAAAACACATCAGATCTCAATGGGGAAAAAAATCATGTTGCTTATTTATACTGATATGGACTGGGTGATGTGTTAGGAACAAAAGGAGGCCACTTCATTTGATGGAAATGAAAATGATCAACCTACAGAGGCTGAATTCAAAGACACCCTAAAAATTGCAGTGTAAAAATGATGCGGCAGGATAGTCCATTTTGCTGAAATTTCATTGCAGCAACTTGAAATGGTATTCAGTAATTTGTATGGCCCCTACGTGGGTGTATGCATGCCTGACAACGTCCGGGCATGCTCCTAATGAGATGACGGATGGTGTCCTGGGGTATCTCCATCCAGATCTGGACCAGGGCATCACTGAGCTCCTGGACAGTCTGAGGTGCAACCTGGCGGCGTCGGTTGGAAACGGACAGCTTGTGACAATGATGACAAATGTCTCTAGATTCTGAGCAAAGGGGTGGAAAACTTTCCCCTTTCTCGGTGTGGAAGTTTGATCATCGATGTTGAAAATGGATTACAGCTCCCAAAGAGTTAAAAAATTGAAATTAAATCCAAGGAAAATAAAGGAACGGAGTCAACTTTAAATCCATTGTCCAATCTAAAGGAAGGTAAAAATTCAAATTATAATCTGATCGATTGTCCAAGAATGATTTAATAAATTCACATCTCCGATGAGATCAAAAAAATGAAGTAATTCAGTTGGTTGTTTGAAAAGGGTGATGTAAATCCACATCTCTGATGTGTACAACTCCTTAGATATCTGATAACTAGTGCCCGGTCGCTGCAGGCATTTACGTGGATTTGGAAAAATAGCAAAAGGCTTCTTTTTTTTGTCCCCTTAAAATGCTGAGTCTCTTCTGGCCTTTCATGTGATGTTCTGCTGCTTAAGGGGGAAAGGTAACAAGATGGCTTTCCTCTGTGCCTTTTTATTCCTTTCTCTGCCTGCTTCTTAATCTTTTGTAATAGTAAATAGAATTAGAGGGAAGCATATTTTTTTAGAGATTACAATTGTTTCTTGACCCATGATGACTGGTTCATCAGCCGATCAGACCCCATGTTCTGAAAGGGCTCCAGTTTTGGAGAGACCCATGCCCTCCCTGTATAACAGGGGTAGGAAAAAAAGAGCACAACTATACAGAAACGTAAATATGAATGAAAAATGAACATGGCTTCATGTGGCAGTCAATTAAAGATCTGTAATAATCAAAGATTAGAAAACGTCTAAATAAAATTGCACAATGTAGCTGAAACAGGACCATTGTTTCTGTATTAAATTTTAGATGGTTGCCCTGCTTATGGTGTTTTTTTTTTTTTTTTTTTTTTTTTTTTTTTTTTTTTTTTTTGGTTGCTATTGACCTTTAATTCCTGTCATCTCTAACCAGTGCAAATTCCTCCAACAGTGTCTGCCTGTCTACCTGAAGTCGCTTTTAAGGAACAGAATAATTATGTGAATTTATGCATAAATGTGGGATGTTACAGAGAGTGATCAGCTCCAAGCTGCCTGGATGTCCTGGTTAGTCTGATCAATCCAAACATGTGAAGGTGTCTTTAATCATACTTTCTTTCAAATACCAACTCTCCATTCACAAATCCTCTTGTGGCAGCCGTTGCTAATGGTAACCAGTATATACACCATTGACCAGTTGGTTCATTTAAATGGACAATGACATTCCTGTTGTCCTTTACAAGGACCTTTTATGGTTAAAAGTGGGCATAAAGTTGACTGAACATCAGGAACAGCCTTGGATGGAAACTCTGAGGCACAGCTGTGATCTATAAAAGAATGTTGCTTGGGGTTTTTTTTTTTTTTACATTGATTCAAATCTGATTTGTAGTATGGAGTATTTTATAAATGAGACCTGAGTTTTCAGGGTTTTTTTCTGTATCATGATAAAAATCAGAAATCTAGAAACCAGCTGTTAACTTTCCCTGTATCTGAGTTTTAAGGTTTTTTTTTATTTTAGGACTATTTGAGAGGCATGTTTGTGCTCATTAAATCAAAGTTGGCAGATTATGATGCGCCACAGTTTCATTGCAGCTTTTCATTAGAGCTACACTCCTGATTGTTTCACGCTCCACCTTGCTCTGTAGTGCATGTTGTTTCTCACCCCGATAGTCTGCGAATCAGTGATGTTGAATTAACATCATTGACCAAAGTGGTTTACTTTTGCATATCAATATTACACCAATCATTACTCTGACTGTTTTCATTGAACCTGCTCTGAAATGAAAAGGATCTCTACAGAAAAATACAGTAAATCTCTTGTTTGGTTTTTTTTATAGATAAAGGACTTTTCAGCCAGTGTCTGGATGCTGTGATGACAGGGGGGATAGCAAAGGCCTACCTGGCTTCTCTTTTTGGTGGAAAGATTGAAGTGAAGCTAAATGATGGCCGATGTCCTGTAAATGAAACAGAGATTTTGTACTACTTCAAAACCTTTCGGAACCCACCGGAGTGTGGAATAGAAAAACAGGTGAGCAATGGCTCTGTTATGTAATAATTATCTATTAAATGACCACCCCAGGGGAGGGGGGGCAATGGATGACTTTGCACACATGGGGAATAAAATAAAAATATTCAGTTCCAAGTCAAAATTTAGAGCAACTGGAATGTGTTCAAACCAGTTCACATTGCAAATCCAAGAGATAAATAAAACATTTTGGTAAAAATTGTATTTAATAAAATTATTGAATTAATCAAAAAAGTCTTTCAGCATCAGGAGAGATTCAAACCAAAGAGAATGAGTGACTGAGTTGATCGATTGGCTGCAAACACAGCGGGGGGGGGGGGCAGGATCACATGTCCCTGTGGGTGGGTTCGGAGGTTGGAGATTTTGTTCAACATCAAAGCAAAACTGAATTCTGTAGTCTGTAAGAACATATGTATTACAGGTGAACAAAACTCACATCATTCTCCAGAATGCTTTGAGCATCAGTCTGACTAAAGAGCACACAATCAGCCGACAGGATCTCAAAGTTGTCTGGAAGTGCATCTACCCTCGACATTACCTCCGAAACGCTCAAGTTGGTGCTGATGTGGAATGGTGAGGTATAGGTTTGAGTGTTTGTCCACTTTTTAAAATTGTGTCCTTGTTTTAATTTGCTGTTTGTTTGGTTTCAGGCTGTCCTCTCTGTCTTTTGTGGAGTTTAACTCCTCAGTTCTGCTGGGACTGAGCATGTACTTGTTCAAGGATCCCTCCTATACCCAGGCTTACATGGAGCCTGTTGAGCTGGGACATGAGGACACCTTGTTCTTCCAGGTCGCCCTCCAGGCCAACAGTTCGTTTGCCTCAGAGGTACTGCTGCAGGTGGAGTCCTGCTGGGCCACCGAGAGCCCAGACCCACAGGATGAGGTCCAGGCAGTTTTTCTTAAAGACAGGTATTTTCTTTGTTGGGGGGGCTAAAAATGATCACTGGTTAGATGTGGCCAAGTCCAGCCTAAACACCTGTCATTATGGATGACTGGTGTTAGATTTGGTGCAGCTGGAAGGATTTCTTCTGGTATATTTTTGTCTTTGGACATTTATCATGGGTTGCCATAGAAAGTTGGGGTTTTTAACACCCAGGATTAGCTCATTAACAAGTCAAAAGCCCACATAATACTTGAACTACTTCCGCAAGTACCAGCTGAGTTGAAAGGGGCACAGAGGAGGAAGAAATTCAAGCTATCTGTAGGAAACAAGTTAGAAGTCAAAGGACCCAGCTAGGATAATGGCAATGTAGTATAGTGTGTTTTACTGAAATGTGGCAGCAGGATCCCTGATTCCTCTGTGACTGTTGGGAGTTCTGACCATACGAGCAGACAGATTTTAAAAAAGGCTGGAAAACTCAAGGGAGGTGGATTGCCCTGTGAATGACGGATGGTGTCATCCAGGACATGTCACTGAAGATCTCTCTCTGCAGCCTAGATATTGAACTGCTGGCAGTTTGTTTTTTTTTCCCCATCCCTCTGCTACACTGCCAACATTTAAACAGTTTGTCAGCTGTTGTACTAGTGAACAAAAAATACCTTGCACTTGTTTTATTCAAATGTCAAGGACTTATTCCTCTTTAAAGTAAGACAACCTTTTTATCTGCTCAGAGTGCCTTTTTTTTTTTTTATAAAGAACAACCTGCATTGAAAGGAACTTTAAGAAGGCGGTCACAGAGGGTGAAGAAGCCCTTCCACTCTATTCCAGCCTAACAAGGGTTTGGTAACAGGATCGCCCTGTATAGCTTTATCCGCTCTGACCAGTTCTCTGCCCCTATCTGTGAAGGTTCTCAGTCATCCAGGTCATGGTCAAGCTTCGACAGTTCAGTTTAGGCAACTGGACATGAAGTTTTCTGGAAGATGTTTCACCTCTCATCCAAGAGGCTTCTGAAACTGGACACAGATGAAACCATGTTCTCCTATGATGTCACATCTCTTTTTACCTGCATCCCACCACAGAAGCAGTTGCCACAGTAAGGATGTGCTTACTTCAAGACCACACTCTGCCAGACAAGACCAACTTGACCACTGACCACATCTGTTCACTTTTGGACCTTTATCTTTCCACCACATACTTCCAATTTAACTAAGCTTTTTACAGGGAGAAGCATGGGTGTGTGATGGGCTCTCCTGTGTCCCCCATAGTACCAAATTTATACATGGAAAAAGTGGAAAGCAGAGCTCTTCGCACATACATGGGTACCAAACCTATTGGTTTATCTCATTTATCTCATCAAGTGAGTCTAGTCTTAACCTGATGACTTGATGGGATGAATGGAGTCTGGTGTACTACTGATTGGGTGGAAAGAAAACCAGCAGCCACACGGCCCTTTCTGGAACCACTTTGACACCCCTGCCCTAAAGATAAGACACCCAGAAACAAGACTGACAATGTGGTTTACACTGTTCAGTGTAGTGAAGAATGCACAGACCTGTACATTGGAGAGACCAAGCAA
>JAUZNJ010033953.1:0-12935 GCA_034780135.1 Jordanella pulchra | reverse complement strand
TTTTTCTCCTTTTGTCTCTCGTAGCTGAGGTATATCTATGATGAAAATTGCAGGCCTCTCTCATCTTTTTAAGTGGGTGAACTTGCACAATTGGTGACTGACTAAATACTTATTTTCCCCACTGTATGAAGAGAGACGTGAGATGAAACTATATTGTTTTTGTTTGAGATGATCTATATTGTTATAGTTGGGTTATTTTTAAGCCATTTCTCATATGTATTTGTGGCTATTTGTTAAAAAACAACATCCAGCTTCAAAATATGGAGACATTATTTTTGTTCCATGTTACCCAGCCCTAATAAATCCCACAGCTGCATTTTCCTGATACAATCGGACAAATATTACCAAGGTCCTCATTTTCATCCACTTCAATCCCAATGCCCTCTGCTAACTCCTTCTGCTTGTGGTAATCCAGCAGGAACTGGCAAATGTCAAAATCTTCTTGTTCAGCAGAAGCCTTGAAACTGGGCAGCTTACTGGTTCTATGGCGTGATGGAGGAAACCACCGGGCTAAAGGGAATAAAAAGACCAACATGACAGGCATGACTTTATAAAGTAAAAAGTGGATTATTATATAATTGCTGTGACCGAGAACAATTAGTTACCTCCTCCAGGTATATGCAATAGGTCAGATTACGTATCCTTACCCAGTGCCTTCATGAGCGCGTGCAGCACAGATAAAAACAGAGCCGCTGTGTGGTCATAGCTGAGATCCAGAGCCATCAGTACATCCTGCACTATGTCCCTGATCAGAGGCAGCAGGTTACAGTCAGAGTGAGCCAGCATCACCATTAACACCCGTGGAGCCTGGTCAGCAGGATGGGAGAAAGACCTCACAAGATTAGACAGACCTGCACACGTGCTTCACCATTATATTCTGCAGCAACTTTACCTGAGGGTGTTGACTGAGCCTCTGCAGGTTCACCGATACGTCATTTAGCAGGTAGTCCGAGTTGTCGCTGATCAGCTCCTTCAGGGACGGGTAGCCACAGGCCTCGCTGAGGTCAGTCATGGTGCTGAGCGCCACCTGGCTGACCAGCAGTGTCTCCTCACCAGCTTTTTCCAAAACCGGGTAGAGCGACGTCATCAGCAGTGGGCGGAAATCTCGCCGCAGAGCCTGGGCGAAGCAGGCCACACCCTCCAGCTGGATGCACAGCTGCCAGATGTTGCTGTTGAGCTGATGGAGCGAAGATGGCGATGAACAGGTTGGAGGGGAGGTGGATGAAGAAGGAATCACTTGCAGAGAGTTTGCAGTATTGCTGATGATTTCCCTGCCCGGTATCGATTTCAGATGAAAAGGACTCAGCAGCTACAGAGAGAGTAATAAAAAAAAACATCCTACAGATGTTAATATGGAGGTAATCGGTTTGTTGGTTTCTTTGTCAAAATAAAAAAAAAGACAAATAGCTTTTACTGATAAATATCTTAAACTTTTATTCTTAGGTGATTCTGTTTGGGGGAATCCGTATTAAAAATATAAACTTATATTTCTCATGTATAAACAAAAACTTTTCTATAATACATATATTTTTTTAAAACAATTAAACAATTAGGAAAATCACAGAACAGTTCAATTCTAAATAGACATACTAATTATCCAAAAGTTCATAAGAAAAAAAAAATTATTTCTGTTTTTTTAAAATGCAGTCGGATCACTTTGATGCTAGAAAACCCTGAATTAATAATAGTCAGTCATTCCAAGGGATCTTAATAGAAGAATATTAAGATCTGCCACGTCTTTCATCAGCATAACCCATGTGCCAACTCTGCTGCTCAGACTACAAATACAGTTTTCTTGCAAAGTTGGTGTAAATTGAAGGGAAATGGACAGACCGGCATTTATCACACAACGTTTCTTATCAAAAAGAATTGGAGCAAAGGGAGAAAAAAAGAAAGCAACCGAAGAAATTGTGCTTACTTTTTGTGCTTTTGTTACAAACAGGTGGATGAAGCCAAAAGGCTTAAATGTTGAATCAATGGTAAGTAATGAATGTACGGTTTATATTGGTTTAGACAGGCATGAGAAAACAACAATGTGGATAAGGCATCATTCTTCTCCTCTGGTTGCTTCACTCAGTACCTCACTGGGCAGGCAACACAGACAAAGGTTTTCAGGTCAGACTTGTGGGTTTGTTATAAGAGGTTTTCTTTAAAAAAACCCCCAAAACAAACAAAAACAAAACACAAGCTGTGCATCCATTTCATCCCCTCAGTTTTCTGTCCTTGTGTGAAATATGCCCCACACATGAAAAAAACCTGCTGTCATAAAATCCCTGTAACCCACGACTTCTCTAAGATAATCGAGTTCTTTTTTTCTTCCATTGGCAAATTATGTTTCTTACATAATCAGAGAAACGTACGTTTGTTTCAAGAAAAATAACTTTTATCGTTAGTTCAATAACACTTTGTAAAGTTGTTTCAAAGCAAACATTAATCTGTTAAATGGTAACACCAACATCAGAAAAATCATTTCAGAATCATTTCACACAATAAACTATTTTCTGTCAATCAGTCTATGCAGCACTATTTCAGAACTAGAGGAGAAAAGTGAAAAAAATATACCGACTTGTTTTATTAATGATTTAAACAATGATTTTTTTTTTATTGGTTTTGGTTTTATGTTCTGGGTGTGATTAACTTTAAAGCAACAATTCAATTCATTTTCTTTATATAGTGCCAATTCACAGCACATATCATCTCAAGGTACTTTACAAAAACAATTCAATCAAATCATACAGTCAGATTAGTTAAAGGTTTTCTATCTAAGAAAACCAGCTGACTGTATCATTGATACAACAGCAATCCCTCACACCAAGCACGCATGTAGCAACAGTGGAGAGGAAAAACTCCCTTTTAACAAGAAGAAACCTCCAGCAGAACCAGGCTTAATGTGAGCGGCCATCTGCCGAGGCCGACTGGGGTTCAAGGAGACAGAAGCAGACAGACAGAAAGAAGCAGAGATATAAAAGGTAACCGTTTGCTCTACAGGCGGCCCCGTCCAACAGCATATTCTTGCAGTACAGAACTGTACGGACAATATCTGGTACTTCAAAGGCTGATATATAAAATATGTAAAAATCTAGGGAAAATAAATTTATGAAAGTAACCTAATGTCTAGATTAAATGTGCAGCACATTTTTGATCATTTTCTCTTTTTTTTAAAGATATGTGAAATAAACAGTTAGAGCACAGGTAAAAGACAGAGGACAAAACGCTCTAATAATTTAACTCTACAATGCAACCAACTAAAAATAAGTCCATTATTTTCTTTTCTTAATAATTTCAGATTTGTAAATCTTTACCTGCTGGTCCTGACGATCCATTTCAGTCTCCTCACTCACTGTTACCAGGTGCCAGTTGCTCAGGCTGGTGTATTCCTCCATGATCAACATGACAGCAGCTTTAAGGTCTCCCTTAGAAGCAGCACGACCCTGGAATTCACCGCCGTCCAAACACCGAGCCTGAGCTGCCACAGCCATGCCGGCGGCGCCTCTCACTATCTCGTTTAGAACCATGGCGGCCTGCTTTCTGTACGCTGAGGACTGTCTATAAAGGTCCAAGAGGTGATCAGTGAGAAGGTAGAGGTTGCCATAGTAACCTAGGAAATGGAAAAAGAGATTATAAAGAATAGCTAAATACTTTAAAAGAATATTATATCATAATGTGTAAATAAAAAGAAGGAAAGACAATAGAAACTAAAAAAAATATATATAGAAAAATTGAGTGAGTTAGACGACAAACATAAGGACACAACTCATAACATTACTTAACAAATATAGGAAATTAGAGAAGCCATAAAGACATGGTTCACACAAGAACACGAAAATATATTTATTAAACTACAGTATTATGAGAAAGGTCCAAAAAATGATAAACTACTAAAAAACAGAAAAACAAAATGCAGACAATCAGTGGTGCTTCTAGACCAAATTTATCAGGGGGGGGGGGGGGGGGGGGGGGGCAGTGTTTTTTCAAGGAGAACCAAATAAAAGAATAACACAAAAAAACAGGCCAATAGTTCATCGTTTAACATGTTAGGGGAACCAAAATAGCAGCTCTTTAAACCTCAGAAGAAAATGAAAACTTTGATCATATCTCAATATGTCTGAGGCTAAAAATGCAACAACTTAAATTAACTTAAACAATGTAAACTTAAGTGATCACAATCATTTGTGATTTATTTTCCAGCACAGATCAACATTAATTTACCTTGTAAATACAGAGGCCTCAACAAGGGCCAGCACTAGTCTGACACTGGCCCCTGTTGGCCTCTTTTTAGAACCGCCTGAGCAGACAATAATGTAAACATAATTGAAGACCCAGTTAGAAAGAAAGTAGTAGATTGATATACAAACTATTTTCCAAAAATAGAGAGGGGAAAAAATCCATTAGATTTTGTCTCTTGTAGACACATCTCATTTCAGAACATTGACTAGAAACTTAATACAATCTAATGAGAAACAAATAACTAAAATAACTAATCTAATTACACAGAAGTTGAGCGGATATCATCTTTAAAAATGAAATCATCCCCAGTTCCTTCCATACATGACTACACCTAAATATAGCTAGCTTTACCTCTACTGAGAGCTAATATACTCTGCTTTGAACATATCTCAAACTTATCTCAAATGCCTGTTTTATTGTTCTTCAGATTATTTCATTTGAATCATTGTTTTTTTTACTGTGAAATTCTTGTGCATTTTATCTTATCCTCACAGGGTCAAAATTAGACAGTCAGTCCGAGTTTCATTGAGTTCAAATGTGTTTAAAAAGTGCCGAATATTAAAAATTAACTGAATAGAAATTAAGTTTTCAGTCATTCTAAACACTACTTATGTTTAGAGTTTTAAAAAGTTCTTTAGATTGACAGCATTGGATGAATGATTGGACTAAACATTTAGCAGGGGTATCTCTAAGTAAAAAAAACCCTTTATTTAGAAACAGCTAAATAAAGGGTTTATAGTCAAACAAGACCAAAAGAAGCTGAGGTGAAGCTTTCAAATGTTCCTGGAAATCTTTTCTGTTGGTAACGTATCTCTTCAGGTCCCATCAGTTCAATTCAGATTCGTTTTCCATTACAGTGGAGTTTTACCTCAGTGAGGGCCGATCTTTAATAGTTTGCAGTAACACAATAACAGCCTGCTCCATTTAAGGCTGATTTCAGACTCAGAGTAAAAAAAAAGAGAACAAGATACGAGCTACAGCACAGGTAAGCTAACCCTACATACTGCTAGCTTGTAATAGTGCTTATGTACGCAATAAGCCCAGCATAGAACGTTTTACTGTTGCAATATATAAGTTATTAAAATAAGTTGTGACTAGTGACAGTGGCCCCTAACCAAACAGTGACCTACAGTCCTCTGATGTAGCATTTTTAGTGCAACTTGAATGGTCGAAACCACAAACGAGCAAAAATAGTAACAGATATGTTAAGTTTTACAGACGTGGAAAGATGAATTGATCCATAGAGAATCGTAGTAAATTGGTTGAAAGCTGAAATTAGAACACTGCTGATGGTTAAGCATGGTGGCGGTGGTATAATGTTTTGGGGCTGATGGGGTTAATTGAAGAAAGTAAATTAAATTATCTGCTAATAGAATAAGTACTTTTGCCCTGTTATTATTTATTTTTATACTATATACTTGAAATAAGATTTAAGAGTCTTTTTAAAAAAAAAAAAAAAAAAAACATAAATCATATTATTTATTTGGCTAACTGTCTTATTTTTACATTTTTGCTGTTCAGTTGCAAGATGACTACCTAAGTCAGAGTCACTCCATCAGTGTCAACCAAACCAAGAGAAAGCATCAATTTATGCAATGACATAGCAGAGAGACTACATGCCTTTCAGGTTGTTTTCACACCTGATAGTCCTGTAGACTCAGATAAATTTTTTTCTCTGGTTTAGTTTGCTTTCACAAAGCACTTTGTCAAACCGAAACAAACCTTTTACCCACCCGTTTACCCCTTCGCCTACGGTGGCGTTGCACCAAGAACCACAGTTGGTCAGATGACAACAGATTTCAACAGTTACTGCTATGTTGTCTTATGGCAAGTTTTCAAAATAAGTATCTTTTTATAAAGGGCTCAGCATGAAATAAAAACAAGGTAGACGACCAAAGAGAATATTTTTTTAATACTCGAGGTGTTTGAGGCGGCTCAGAAAGAGGGAAAAGCGGCACACTTGACTTACAGTATGTCAAGACTGCGCAGTCGCCCAGCAAGGTATTTTTAGGATATGAATAATTCAAGTTTTACTATTAAGCAATAGGAGCACAGCTTTTAGAGTGGTCTCCATCTCTATTTGCACCGCGTCAGAGTTCACTTCAAGTGAGTACCAAGGTTTGAAGGCAAACTCCAGTTCGCCTTTTTAGTGTGTTTTTTCTAGTAAATTGGAAGTAGGGGCTGTGTTTATATTTTCAGCCTGCATGTATATTTCAAAGAAAGAAAAAAACAAAAAAGGAATTTAAACTTCTGCTTCCTGTTCTTCATGCTAAATCCATTGAAGTTTATTTTAGTTGTTCAAATAAATAATTAAAACTACCAAATAAAGATGACATCCCAGCTTCTATGTTCGTTACCTAATGTTCGGCAGATTTCCATGAGAACGCAGAAGATCTTCTCATCTGTGAAGTACAGGAAATGTTTCCTCTGTATGTGAGCAGTAAGGAAGTCATGGGGGCCTGATGTGCTCTCTATGGGATCAGTATAGCTCCTTTCCTCCACAATACGAACATCCATCACATCCAGCTCCAGAACCTACAAAAAGACAATTTCAACCCTGTTTAACAATCATTTGTTTTATGCAATAAATGAAATCCACAAAATGCATGGAAATATAAATCTACTTTTAAATTGCTGACATAAAAGAATAAACATTTTTTGCTTTTCACTGACACCAAAATATGCTTCATTAAACTGAAAAAGACCCAAATTTATTAAAAGGAGTCAAATGCATGTAATGAAACCAACTGTTGTCTATAAATGATATCTACAAATTTTAAGGGTAAAGGGTGACACCTGGAGATTAGCAAGAGATTTGATTATTCCAGTGCCTTTTTCCCAACCTACAGGTTTCTTCTTGTTTTTTTTTTTTTTTACATTTAAAAGTTGTAATCATCAAACTCATTTCCATATCAAACCAAGCTGTAAAATCATTTTATTTCTTGTGTGAAAAACCAAAGTAAATCAAACTGGTTCTAGGTGCAGGAATGAAATCATTCGCCTCCATCAGGATCATGAGAACTAGCAGGGAGTCTTTGCCCAGCTTTGGGGGAGTTGCGGACCCCTCTTCTTTGGAAAATAGATGTAATTCAGACACTTTGGAGAGTTTCTGACCATGAGTGGCTTAAGTTTTAGCTACATGCTAATTATACCCAGGCTTTGACTCTCTTACTCTAAAACCCTCATTGTGCTTTATGAGGTAATTTGATTTTAGCTAGCTGGTGAGCTTTAGAGAGTTTTCTGGGAGCAAAACATTTTAACATTTCAGGATCAACATTTGTCGCCTCAGTCCTCAGAAAATGTTTCCAGAAATTTTATTAATCAACAAGATGTTGTTTAGAAATATGAGGCCAACTTCTTTTTTTTTGTTTCTTTAGGGTCACCAGTGGTTTTAACTTTGTAATTTTCCCACTGAGGCATTTTTTGTCTCAGTCTCTCATTTATTTCCCAATAATCAAAAATCCTCCAAACCAAGGTGAATGAGGCCTGTACAGTTTTAGATGTATTTCCATTTAAGTGATATATTTAGTCTATAGGTCTGGCAGCCATTAGGTCATGGTGTAAGCAGTAAAACTGAACTAGAAATAAAAGCTTCACACAGCACCACCATAATTAACTGAATCATAATATATATTAAAAAAATCTACTTTTTTTTACTACAGCTGTCTTCATTTGACATTAGCATGCTTTTAAATGAGTGAAGCATTTGAAACAAAAAAGAAAGTAAAATCCTCTCCTTACTTCCAAAGCTTCTGCAGAGAAAAGCAGGACACGGCCTGTTCCCTGCAGCTTCCTGCCAGAAGCAGCTGGTAGAGACGTTTCCAGTTTAAACCGTCACATCATTGGACCTCTACCATCTCATTCTCCTTAACCAACCTCACATTATAGTTTGTTTTATTGATAGTTATAGAAACCGTCCATCAATACTAACAAATGCATTTCTTTTCTATCCAACAACCGATAATGAAAGATTAATTCCTTTATTGAATATTAAAGATGAGTGAGAGAACCGCCTAGCGGGAATTTTCCTCCTGGTCAATGTTTACCCCATTTTTATTTTCTTATATCACTTCTTATAAGAAGCGAAGTTAAGATGTTTAACCTACCAGCTGGGTTATAATCGTATCCAGAGATTGACCCCAAAAAATGAAACAAAATGTACATCTAAGTTGAAATACATACCGACATTAACATCGGTCAATGTTGGTTGTTTTTAGGTATATCAGTGTCAGTCCATTAAATTCACCTGGGCTGATTTTAACAACGGATATTTATTTCCGGCTGTTTTTGTTTCAGTGAGAGAACGAGTCATGTGGTGTTTGCTTGATCATATGACATTAACTGTGAAGCAGCACTGAGATCTGTGTTTCATCCTGTCCAAAGAACAGCAAATTAAATAAAATATATCATCAGTATATGTTTAGTATTGACCATAAAGTCAATATTAATATTGGATATCGACAGGGTTTTCACCAGGATTTTTTTATGAATGTTTTGTATAAAGTTAGTTTCCCACCAAATGGAAATGGAAGGAAACCTTCCAAAATGATCAACTTTCATCTCCTCAGTCCTCAGCAAATGTTTCCAGATGCTTTTTCAAAATGGTGTTGGAAAAACATAAGATATTTTTTTTTAACTTTCCCAACCCCCATGTTTTACCTGCATTAGTGCTTTGGAGATCCTGTCTAGGTGTGCAGCAGAGTTTAACACCACAGAGACGAGTGGCCCAAGGACTTTCAGGTAACCAAGGAACACATTGAGGACAAACAGCTTCTTCTTGTCATCTGAGGTTCTCATCAGCCGAGGGAGGGAGGTGGCTAAAGAGTGGAGGTTCTCAGACAAGACATCAGTCAGGTTCTTACTGCTTGTGCTACTCTGATTCCTCTGTGAAACGTCTCTGAGAGCAACCTCACACCTAAATAGGGAGGAAGGAGCATCAGTCAGAGGCTTGAGTCATCACCCATACAGAATAAAAGATGAAAACAAACCTTTCTCTCACTCTGGGCTCTTCATCGTTTATTGCTCCCACCAGTGCTTCCAGTAGTGGCCCCACACACTCTTTCAGCGACTGGCTGCATGCTGCCAGCAGATGGTCGGCCAGCTCCACCATTTCCAGCCTGACCTTCCAGTGCTGGTGGGCTGAGGTGCAGGAGATGATCCTCTTCAGCAGCACAAGCAGCTTCCCTGCTGTACCCTTCACCCAGTCCGGCGTCCGCTGGACCATGAGCTGGCTGACCCTACCCAGGTCTGGGGGGGAAGTTTTACTGGACTGAGTGCTCTGCAGCTGGGAATCCTCCATGACCAGCCCCACTGACCTGGACCACACCTGAAAAATACCAGAAATGTTATTTTTAAAGAGTAAAAATGATGTAAAGCTTTTGAACTTGATCAAATTTTTCATTTTTCAATATATTTTCTGGTTATTTAAAGGGTGGCAGACCAACACAAAGTAGAACACATAGAGACAAAGATGGATTGTGATATTTCTACATAATCGTACCAGTTCTTTCTTTTCAAACATTGAATTGATCAGCGCTCTGTTAGATGGTTAATGTCTAAGATATTGTGGTTTTGTTTTTTTATTATAGTCCTAAAAAGAATTGTAAATGTAAATGGCAAAAACATAACAAATACATACAGGATAGTAATTGATTAATCTATTACTGGTAATTATTTTTTTGAAAAATCACTTATTCTAAAAGATACTTTTAGTAAATTTCTTTTTATTTATTTCTTAATTAAAAAACATTTGGGATATTGCAAAAAAGTATTGTGCATTTTAAATGTATTACAAATGGCAAAACATAATAAAACATTTGTATATATACATTATTTAGTCTATAGATGAAGAGACAAATTAATGACAACATTTTTATATTTTTCATGTTTAAAAACTTTTTTAAAGTTTATATTTGTGGATTTTTACTTTAATTAATGCTTCTTTTGATGCGGCACTACTTTAGGTAACGATTCAAATGCTAAACATATTGATGATTATTTCAATAACAGAATAATCACAATTAATCTAATTAATCATTTCCCAACTGCCGATTTTAGATTTAATTTTTAAACTGCTACAAAATACATATATATAATTGTTCCTCTCACCGTACATTTATGCCACATTTCCTGTTGATCTTGAATCCAAGTATGTGCTTTAATGTGATATAATGCAATGTTTAAGGGCTGCTAACTTCAGTTTGTGGTTCTTTATAAATGGACAGACAATGCAGACCTGAACTGCCAACTTATTTTAATTGTCAAGTGGGACATGTTTGACTTACCTGATACAAAAGCATGGAAGGTGTAAAAGCAGGATAAGACATTTTTCATATGAAATAATGAACCAAAAAAATACTTTGAATCAGACAAAGCTTTTTTACCTTCATGGCCTTGACAGTCACTACATGACCTTGCCTCAGATCTCCGCTGATGATCCTTGCTACAGCCACAGTGATCCCCGGTAGGAAGGAAGCCATGGCACCACCTACAGACCGTCGCTCATCTGATGACGGGATGACATGGTCCTGAGAGCAGTCACAATGCAGGACCAAAAACTGGAGGCACTTCAAGGCAGCTGCCTGTATATCTCTGGATTTGTCCTTTTCTCCTAAAGCCAGCAGCAGTGATACAGCAGCACCCAGCCCAGGAAGCATCATGGGCTCATAGAGTCTGAAGACTATATCACCGTACGCAGCATGGAGCAGAGTATCCAAGCACCTCAGAACAGCTAACTTTAGCTCCTCTGATGTTTCTGCAGGTTTACCCGGGTCTGTGGGGGAGCACAGGCAGATGCAGAGCTCTGAGAAGAGGTCATGGAGGGTGTCCCAGCTTTGAACACAAGTCCTCTCCAGGACATGGCTCAGTGCTTCGGCCACAGCCTGGACCAGCTTTTCCTTTTTCTGCCCAGGGACCTTCAGGACAAAGCGAAGGGGGAAGAAGACGTACTCTTGGAGCTGCTGCAGTGAGGCTTCATCAACATGCTCCAACTGTTCCCTGAGTGTTTCCACACTGGTTAATGTGGGCTCCTTGGTGAGAAGGACACAGGCTGGACGCAGATAGGCAAAGGCAATCTTAGGATCATTGATCTGGGACATGGCTGGAGGCAATACTGGGGGCACTTCTGTACAAGGGTAGGGAGAAAAGTTATTCAATTCAATACAAATATAATTTATTTATCCCAAAGGGAAATCAAATGTTGCAGTAACTCATATATTTTGATTTTCTCTTAACCAGTTGTGATGTTGATAGCATATCATCAGCGATATAATCTCATTCACTTAAACTGTGTTCCTCTTTGTATTTTTACAAAATCTGGTTAATGTTCAGTTGTTTATTGGCTTTAAAATGATTGTGGTTAAATAAACCGAGAAAATAATACCTCTGCAACAGCAGCATTAAAATTAATGCTAATAAGTTTATTGGGTTTAATTCCTCGTAGAAACTAAACCTTAACATGATTTTGTTAAGGTTTTTATTTTGTTGGATAATGTGTAAAGATACATTTTTTGAGAGTAAAATGTGATGTCTCATCTAAATTTTGTTTAAATTAAGCTAACAGTCTTAATACTACTAAAGAAGGACAGCGGTAAACAGTAGCTTACCTTCATTCCAGCTGTTGTAAGAAATATGACTGAAAAGTCTGACAATAAGATGAGTTAATAGTACAAAATATAAACATCTCACACTGACGAAGTTGCCGCTGAATGCCTTGCAAAATACGTCATCGGACTGCGTCAGTGACGCATAGTTTGTACGAAAAGTAATGATTTCCGGTTCTTTTCAGAATAAGTATTTTCAAAGTTACAAACTAACAGACAGGGCCGGTATGTGTGTATTTAAAGCACATTTCAGGAACAGGACAGTTCAGTTTAGAGTGCTTTAAGCAAAATAACAAGCAGACATACAAACAAACAAAAAGACAAGAAAAGGTATATTTATGACACCTTAAGAGAAATAGGTAAACAAAAGCTGGATTTAAGCTGATATTTGAAAAGAGATTAATCAATAATAACATAAAATTATTTTAAAAAGAGCAGACAAAGCCTACTCTAGAGTCTAAAGAAAGTTTTAATATTAATTCAAAATAAAAAGGGCGTTCCTATATTTTTACGGTGTCCTGTTTGTTCCGGATAAATGGACTGTAAGAAATTATTTTCGTTTCTTCTTATTCAATTCTTGTTCTGAAGATACAGTGTAGATTTGAACCTGATTATCTAAGAGGTCTTGATTTATACGACAACAAATCTGTAATTTTTTGTTGTTGTTTTTGTACAAGGTTATTTAGTGAAAAATAAACTAGCAGTAGAGTTCTGTCTCTGAGACCCAATGTTGGGACTTTAGAACTGGGTGATGTGCTTGATGAGGATGCAGGCTGCAGCATTCTGAATCGACTGCTGTTTGATCAAAATTTTTCAGAAAATCTGTGAAGAAACCATTGCAATTATTATTTTAGCTTAAGATAAATGTACAGATAAGCTTTTTTGAAGATCCTTCAGAGATATTATTTTACCGTGGAAATATTCTTCAGAAGGCCAATGTAATAACTGTCTTAAGGTTCAGATTTGAATCCATCACTATATGTAGATTTAGTGGGTCTGACAAAAGCTTTCCATCTGTAGTAATTGAGCTGCTCATTTGCCACAAAACATATAAATTCCATTTTTTTTTCAGCCAAAAAAAAAAAAAAAAAAAAAAAATAAAAAAAA
>JAUZNJ010033952.1:0-12936 GCA_034780135.1 Jordanella pulchra | reverse complement strand
ATTTTTGTTTTAGATTCCATCACTCACAGTTGAAGAGTACCTATGATAAAAATTACAGTCTTCTACATGCTTTGCAATCAACAGTGTATCAAATACTTGTTCTCCCCACAGTATATATGAAGTATATAATGCGTTTGTTAAAATTACTAAAAGTAATCATGTTTGCAGATGATTCTAATATATTTTATTGACAGTGAAAATGATTTAATACATGGTATAAATGGAGAACTACTTAAAATAAAAGCTTAGAAAGCTTTTCCTAAATTTAGATGAAACCAAAGCAATATTCTTGGGACACTAAGATGAGATAATACATGTCAATGGTGTTACTATAGATACCGTGTCAAAGATTAAATTCTTAGGAATAATTATAGACAGCAATTAGAACTGGAAATCCCGTATCAGACATACAGAGAAAAGTTTCAAAAGGTACACCAATTCTTCATAAGGTTAAATACTTCTTAGTGTTGCCATACTTAAATTACTGTATAGTAATTTTGGGCAATGGTTATAAAAGTGTGCTACATTCCCTCTTTGTGCTACAGAAACATGTTGTGAGAAGAAACATAAAGTTGGGTTTTTCATGCATGCTAATAATTTATTCACATAGTTAAAAGTACTGAAATTTTATAAATAACTTGATTTCTATACAGTACCTATCTTATCAAGGCAAATAAAATATTTTCCCCAGTAGTATCTTACAGCCCTTTTTCCACAGAGGCTATAATCTAAGGGGCTTTGATAACTACAAGGTACATGCATTTAATAAAATGATAAAGGTTTTTTGCGTCTTTGTGTGGTTTTAGACTTTTGAATAACTTGAGGTTGCATCTTAAACAATATTCAAGAAACTATGAGTTTAAATCAAAGTTTAAGGAAATGGTGTGGTCACAATAAATGGCTGTTGGTTAGAGATAGATCATTGCTCTGAGATGCCTATTATGTAGTAAGGGTATATTTACTATATAATTACAATAACGAATACCTGTAATCTCAAAGCAATGCATTGCAGCAGTTATCAAGTGAAATTCTAAATAGATCATCTGGCCACAGAGATAATGATGCATGCAGGGTGAATCACATTTACTTTTTGGCATTCCCACTTACAACTACAAAAATGCTGCCTGCGGTAATATCTACGTACAATGTGAAACCCATTTTCTGTCTAGAATATGATCAAATGAATTCATTTGGTTAGTTGTAGGAATGTATTCTTCTGTAATTTTGATGTCGGGCATGATAGTTTTTACTTCTCCTTACTCCATTTTGAGCATTATTATTTTAACCTTCAAACGATAATTATGTTTTATTGTGCTGTAGGGCTCAGAATAAACCCAAACTTAAGTACTTACCTTTTAAGCTTGGTTTAAGACTATTTTCCTCTCTCCTTACCTCCACTAATCCCTGTTTTGATTGTCCGTTTCTTTTCCCTGCAAGGATTTTCTTTGCACATGTATGGTCATGAACAGTGATGTGTGTTAGACTCAAGCATAAATATAAAAATTCTGTTAATCCTAAGCGGATTAACAGAATTGGATAAAGGGAGTAATGAATAATGATGAGTCATGGTGTTTCTCCAGTAGTGTTTCACCTTGGTAAATTAGTTACAACGTATTAGTTGTTTGGTTAAAACATACTGTAAAAAATATAAAGATTTGTTCCTGCAAAGAAAATAGCTGATCACCAAAAAGCTCCTGATGTCAGCCATGACATTTTTCTTAAATTACAAGTATTTAGAGACAAAAGTCCTACAGCTACTGCTCATGTACCAAGTATAATATTTAGTGTTCAACATTGCTAAACATGGGTAAGAAACACCTCATGGACCTGGGGCATTTGCACCTTTGACTTTTAAGAGTGTGTTCTGTGTGTTCCCTGTTGGGGCATGTCTTTCTCAGCTTCTAACCAAGACTTTAACGGCTGCGGCATCACATACAGACTCCACAGGAATCCAAAAATTACCTGTGATTCCAGCCTGTCTGCCTCTCGGCTGCATTTGTGAGATATATAATACAGGTATGTGCGAGGTCTGAGGAGGAGGAAAGTCACGTTGTGGGAAGGGTACAAGGCATAATGTCATGGTACAGTTTTACTGACACACAAACTGAGAGAAAAAATATTGCATAACACACACAGGTGTGATGTGTTTCCAAAGTTGGTGATAGTTGAAAGCATGAGCTGTAAAACTTTTAACCAAAGGTTTCGGGCAGTTTGGAAGCAAAGAGGATCCAAAGCATCTATGATGTGGATCTTTTATTAAATGTTAACCATCACACTGGCAGGTTTGTTTTCTGTATTTTATGCTAAACTAGTATTTAATCAAATCCAGCTATGAGGCAAAAACTGCTGACGGAAACAATCCAAAGCATCACTGAATCAAATTTCCCCCGTTTCGTTTCTACACATATTTTGTACAGTCCTATTGGTAAGATAAATACAAACAAGTATTGAAGGCAATAACTAACTTTTATATTCTATGATATATATATGATAAATAACTTATCAAAGCCAAAGAAGCAGCTAAAAGGTAAACTAAAAGTAGAATAGTTAATGTTCTATTCATCAATATTTCATAGTACACAACTCTAAGGACAGACTCACACAATAACAAAACAATATATTCCCTTTTAAAGCAAAAAGGATTTGCCACATTTAACTGCTCAACTATTTGATGAAGTTTATTTTGGTGGAGATGAAGAACATATCTTATGCACCCTCCCATTATGTAGAAGGAAGGCACTTCGAACTGAAACAGTGGATCAGTCTGTATTTAACACAAATAGATACAGAAGAGGTTAATATGGGCACAAAAAAGGAAATAAGATGACAAATAAAACATTTCTGTTATGTAATTTTCAGCATGATTTAGAAAAATCAGGATAGATATATGAAAACATGAATCCATGTATTTTGCAAACTCATGTCACTTTTGATTTATGCAGAGGGGATGACTTTTTACCCCCACTGTGACCAGAGGGGACCTTTCATCAGGAATGCTGTAAAAAGCCTAATGTGATGGGGGGTGGGAGCCCATGCAGAGTCAGCACAATTATGAGAGATTAGGGTGCTGTGAAGGACGCAGTGGCAGGTAGCAGGGCAGGAACGCACGCCTTTTAATTAGAGACGCGTTTCCTTCAAAGGCTCAGAGCTTCTCTCATGACCTAACCTTATTATCTCAAAAAGAAATAACAGAGCTGAGAATTTGGACGACAATCTGAAAGAATACGTAGAACAAAGAAACACGAGGAACAATCCTTGATTTCATTATTACTCAGCATGAGGCACTAATTCATTGTTTATCATCATATTGAAGCTTATCAAAATGGTAAGTTTAAAAGTATAAACCAACATTTTAAACATATTTTTTTTTATTTTGTAGGGAAAGTAGAACATAATACAGAAACTGAACATGGCACAGATGTGAAGTAGAAAGAAAATGCACTTTTTGTTTTGTTTTGTTTTAAAAATCAAATCGTTAAGTGTTGTGTGGCAAAGTGCTGAAAATAATAGAGCGTATTTAATTCTACAGCTTTTATTTCCTTAACCTGTTTATACATTTATTGTGAGTTGACAGCATCACTCTTTTTGAGTCTAAGTTGAGAAGGTATAACAACTAATCATTTTGTACAAAATGTAATCCTCCTCAAACGATGCCTTTTAACTTCACACAAACTTAAATACATTTGTGAGGTTATCATGATTAACATTTTTTATGGAGCAAGAAGCTCTTTTTTTGATAAATGTTAAAAGTTATTTAATTCTGCCTCAGAGATTAAGATGGCTTTTTCTGAGTTGAAGTTGAAGAAAAGACTAAGGCAAAGAGAAAATGACAATGGTGTAAAGAAATAAAAAGGGGGCGGGACAAAGGAGTTCTGGACAAAGAGGTGAAGAATGTGTGAGAGAATTTAAGCCAGCTCCTTTGGCTGTGCTCTACAGAGCCTTTATATTTGGGGTTTCATTCGTTAAAGCTTCTTGGGGAGTTATATTGACTTTTTTTACAAGAATACTCAAAGACTCAGATTAATCCTTTAAATAATGAAAAACTGTGACTGACAGACATTCAAACTCACATTTGTATCAAGGGGGAAATGAACCATGAAGAAGATGTTGCTAAAAGGGATGGGTGGTGTGTTAATTTCCTCTTCCTGTGTTTGTATTTATTTATCTTTTCTTTGCAAAGTACAAAAGCAGACTTTTCCCTTTAACCAGCGGATTTTAAGATGTAGCCTGTTAAAGCAATCATGTGGCAAACAGTAAAATCTGGTTTTGATCATCTGCAAAAAGCTTTTGCTCATCATATTGTGGACATTTACAATCCTATTATCCACCATTAACTACCTTATAGCTAAATTATGAGCAAATAAAAGACTGGTAGTAACAGGATACCTATGTACAAGCAGCTTTTGACCTCTCAGTGAAGGATGAGCACACCAGCCGTGAATGACAAAGCACTGCAGCTGGGCCTCTCGCTGCCTCAGAATCCCATGCTTTCACCGTTCTTAATGCTTGTAATAAATACAATGACAGATAATCGTGTGAGTTATGGGCCTTGAGTTTTAACCGCTCACAATATTTACTTCTGATGTGAAATTGATTGAGAAAACAGAAGAGAACTAAGGTGTGATATTCCAGGAATATTCAACCAAGTATAACACCTGTAACAGTCAATCACTGCAACAGAGGTCTGCGTTTGATGAAAAGAACAGGAAGGACATGAACAGGGAACAACTGAAGCATTCAAACATTCCTCTTACAACTTTATTTTAAGGGGAATATTGTTTGCCTTGCAAAAAGTGTTAATATGTTAGTCATTCGTATTTTATCATGCTACAATCAGAGGCTCATTTTATGAGATTTAGTATAATGGGTATTTTTTTCTACAAATAAACAATCACCTTTGGTCTGTGTTTGCAATTTTCCTTTTTTTGGTACCATTAATATGATTCAATGCAACCGGCTGCCTTTATAGGTCACATAATGAGTAAGCAGAGTTGTAGGTAATGTATCAATCCAGCTGTTTGTTGAACATCATTAGTGAGATCAATAGTGACAGAATTATAAATATAATGGATAAATAATGATGGATCTTTTTTAGGATTTATCCTGTGTGCAAAACGTTTTACAGTGGAAACTTAAAGCTACAAATCACCTGAACTAACTGCCTATCCATACCCCGAAGCTGTGTGGAGGAAACTGTATCATGTCTGAGACTTGGCCAGAAATTATTAGTCAGATCTAATGATCCAGTCAAAGTCCAGACATTAAGATAATTGGTCAAGAACTTAATGATTTCAGAAATGCCCTCTGTTTCATCTGAATCAAATTGAGCTATTTTCCAAAGATTATTTATAGAAATCTCTGCCTCTGGAAGTCCAAACTCAGTCATGGCAACACTGACATGCACTTAATTTGCAATGAAAGCAGTGGCTGAAAACAAATGCGCACCACACTTTGCAGATTTGTATTTATTCTAGAACAAAATTCTGAGACTTTCTCCTCAATTTATAAATATTACCTACTTTTTGTTAAAATATCAAGAAATTCAAAAACAGTCTGAATAAAACAGATTGACATTTGTAAGCTTTGTACGATTCTGGATAACAGACACTATTGTTGTTTAGGTTTACCAGTATTTGTACATGTTTTTCTTGT
Organism: Jordanella pulchra; assembly: GCA_034780135.1. Taxonomy (NCBI): domain Eukaryota; kingdom Metazoa; phylum Chordata; class Actinopteri; order Cyprinodontiformes; family Cyprinodontidae; genus Jordanella; species Jordanella pulchra. The sequence goes on along the minus strand of JAUZNJ010033952.1, from coordinate 7,284 downwards.
GTTAAACAGTTGGAGTTCAAGGAAAGCCTGTGGATCTGTGAAATGGTTTTTACACATTGTGGAGGATGTTCACGTTGCTCTTTCACAACATGACCCGTGTGAACCTGCAACCTCCAGGACATGACAGAGATACCATCTGTGTCACTGTTGCTCTTTCCCATCATTGTTAGTCAAGAAACAGACTGCATTTTGAAATATAATAAAAAAAACATTTTGTGTTCCTGCTGTTTGGTGGAAATATTTTTGAAAGCTCTGAAGTCCATCCGTATGTTTAGCACAGAAGGAAAGAGGACAGCTCCAGCATACATTAGTTTTAAATCTACTGATTCCATCTTTAAAAAACAACAACTATAAACTGTCCAACCTGCCATCAGTCTGTCTGGAGCATCTGTAAATGTAGTTATATCTAAGATTAATGGCCTCCAATGGTTACTTCAACCAACTGAGGAAACAATTAGTGTCTTAAGAAAAAGTGAGCCAACAACACTAATTGGTGAGAAGTATCAGAAGATCATTGGCTAACATGCAGACTTCAAAAGGCTAATGAAATCATAATCTAACTAAGGATCTTTACCCACCTTAAGAAATTTCAGACATTTCATAGAGCAGTATTTTGATGTTACTCAACTGACAGAAGTTCTTCACTTGTCTATCTTTACATTTCCTTCCTTCAAGCAAAGTTTTGAAGACTTAATATATTTAAATAACAGTCGTATAAGCTTTGTGTTATATATTTGTGGTCTTGGATAAATTTTCATGACACCCTAAAATAAAAATAATCATGTATATTTTACACTGCAGTGTCAAACTGCAGAAATGTATTTTGGCTATTTCACTCATTACAATCTTGATTAAGTCTGTGGTTATCAAATGTTACCTTAAGTTTAATAAATTTAAGTTCCTTTGATCCATCAACTTTGAAATGCAGCAATAAAGAGACTAAACAACATCAGTTATTTGTTGCACAGAAAATTAAGGACAGTTTTGTTCCTATTTCTTTGGTCCTTTTTAAGTCCATGTAGTGCATGTTACATTAGAATTATCTACTTGCCTTACATATGTCCCCAAGCTTCCCCATCTCTTTTTTTTTTCTCCGTTTCATACAGGTGTGGAAGCAGACTCCTAGGAGTAGTTTGTTATCTTCTGTGTTGTCTATTTTTGCTGTTTTGTTTTAGTTTTCTTTCTTTTTTATCTCCCTTAGTTCTTGTCCCCTCTTTCTGTCTCATCTACTTTTCCATCTCTGTATCTGTTGTATATCGGATTTTACTCCTTAAATAATTTTCAATAAACTTTCATATACAAGTGGAACCCTGTGACAGAGTCACAATGGTCTGCTTGTGAAATCAAAGCTGTTGGCCAATCATCTAGCTCTGGGACATTGATTCCCAGAGCCATATTAGCAAAACAGGACACACACACACACACACACAAAGGAAGTTTCCCCATGTATATCTGAGGTTTCTGTACTCCCACCATCAGTTTCAGCTACTACCTGAGGGCCAGAGCGATGCATTATCTAGTGAATCCTACTTCTCCCACACCTGAGTAAAATGACTGAAATCCTTTCTAATGGAGAAAGGTTCTACAGATTCCTGTTAATGACCTAATTACACTACATGGTACAGGTGTGTTCAACCAACTGAGCATTTAATGGCTCAGCAAGTTTCTATGCCCATCCCCTGTGTATCCAACTTCTGATGGATGCTTAACACCACTGATCAAAATCAGAGGAATGTTCCCAAACTACACTGCAAACTTATGTGGTCAAAAGAAGAGCCAACCTGGATCTACCTCTTAGGAAAAATGCACCTAATAAAATGCTGAAGTCATGTTTTTCCATTAACTTTGATCCATGTTATCAGCAATAAAACATGTATAATCTTTTACATGAGGGTAACGTATTAAGTTGCAAAAAGTGCTTGGCAGGCACTCTGTTCATCTTTGTGTCTGTCTGTCAGCTGCCGAGTCCAGATGTCAGCACATATAAAGACATCCACACAGCCAGACATCTGACAGGCGCTGATCCCAGAGGACAGGACTCACTTCCTGATGATTGGTTGGATAAAAAGTACACTGCATTATTGGATTAGGACAACTACTGCACAAGGATTTTAGGAAGGATTTAAGGAAACATATAGGAAAAGTTGCCTTTAATTTTATTATATTTGTTATTGACAGACAATGCCTTTAATGTAATATTCGTAATTTATATTCAACTAAATATGTCAAGAATTTGAATGACAAGGAAATGAATAAGCTAACCTTATTTGATAAAAGAATTTTCATTTAAATATGTTAAATTCTGGCTGTTTTACATTTAGATACAAAAAAAAATATCCTTGCATAATTATAGAGGCTAGCATGTTTGGAAATGCTAAGCTAATCTTGAACTCAATGACTGAAGATGGAATTTTCAACAGTTGAGTAATTTATCCTTAAAAATCTCCATCAATCATGGGATTTAGTGTCTGTGAAATAAAGTCGGGCTCTTACTCTATTATAGCCATGGAAGAAAAACAACAAAAAATAGTAATTATTGTCTTATACGTCATTGTGGCACATTGCTGCCAAAAAGCAAAACAGATGAGGACCTCAGACAACTATTGTGAGCAGGAGACTAATTGACCCCTTTGAATGGCATAAACACACCCCAGTTGCTATACACGAACATGGACTAACCACATCAAAAGGGCTTTGAGGGGATACCACTACATGTGAAGGGGGAGGAATGTTGCAGAGAACGCCTGAAGTGTTTAAGTGATGAGTGAATGTTTGTCTACAAACATTAACGCACAGCTCCAGCGGCTTCAGGTTTTACATAACCGTGACAGCTGACAAACCAAGTAGGGGCTGTATAAAGCACAGGGAGGACAGCGGTAATAACAAACCAGGGTCAACACGAGAAGAGCATGCCATCATTTACACAACTGTCATAACACATGAACCACAGCGGTGCAGAACCTGAAGGTAGCAGCAAATGTGTAAAACCGCTAAAGTAATATTCATAAATGTTGTACAAAAAAATTCCTTTAGCTAAGAAATATATCAAACCAACTTGGTTTCTATAAAAGCAGTTCGAAAAAAATATAGTTAGACACTCTACTTGCAGCTTTTAGCCTTAACCTTTTAACTTTCTTTACACTATGACCTTCACTTGGCACTTCCAGAACCATAAAATAGACAGCCGTGAGTTTATTTTCACTAAGGTTAAGCTCTCATCAGTGCCCTTGCTCACACAGCAGCTACAGTAGCATCATCTGGTGCCAATCAGGAGGCAATAAAACTGCTTTAGAGTTTACAGACCAATAGGCTCCAGTAGCTGAAGGATCAAGATGTGGGAGCTGCTTGGTATGAATCAACATCAAGGGCCCCATCACTGGTGGAAATCACTTACAGTGTAGAAAACCTCTGCTGGAACCAAATGTGGAGAAAGGCAGGGAGCCATGATGGCTGCGTGGATACCAGTCAGCTTGAGTCAAAGGCAGATTGGCATCAAATAATGGATCTAACATGGCTTTAAAAAGAGCAGCTGATTTAACATCAAAGCTCAGATAACTGTTTGAGTCATTAAGATTTTGGCACTACTCTGATTATTTTGTCTCTTGCTCATCATTAATCAATAAGAAGAACCAAGATCAGCGTTGCTGTCTCTAAATGTTTTCAGAGGGAAAGTAGCAGTATTCATATGTTTATTGTTTTTTCATGATGATCAGGACAACTGATTTCCCCTGTAATAGCAACCAACGTCCTTAGAGAAGCCACTGTTGCTATGTATTAACATGAAGAGGATCATTTGAATTCAATCATTCTTCATTATTATTCTTAGTTAGAATTCATTAAAGAAGTTGCCAAACTTCACAGAAGATCAATGCATAATGTTTATAGGAACATGTCAAAAAACTTGCAGAGCTTTATTACGTACATGTTCACCATGAGAACCTTACCTTTTTACCCTGGGCTTATTTTTAATTGGACCTTTTTTCATATGCATCTGCTGTGGGTTGCAAAAATATTATGAACTAATAATAATAACTGTGACACTGAACACGAGTTACTCAAGTTCCCAAATTTAAAGGAAACCAAAGTATGTACATTTAACCTGCAAGGAAATATTTACATCTCAAAACCTATAATTTAGGGTCAATCCAAAAAGTACCAGTAGTGTTTTAAGGGGTAGATTTCTGCTCTTGTGGTCTCATTTAGCCCTACTTCCTTTATTGGATGATGGGGAGTAAAAATCCAAACCCAGAAACTTACTGTAATTTTTGAAAAAAAAAATGTTCCTGCGGTGAAAATGCACCTTGAGACTCTATGTGATTCAGTTCTGTATCTAATTATAGTAAATCAAGAAAGTTATCTGGTACTATTAAAAGTCAGACATATAGAGTGTAAAACAAAAAAAAACAACCCACAAGTTCTTCTACATTGGTAGTGCAATGTTTTCTGCATATCACATCAGCATTGCTTTGATCTGCTATTAAGTATTTTATCGAGGCATAAAACAATTCGATTAGCTTTTTTGGAATACTTTATTGAATATTTAGTCTAACTTTAGAATGGGACGTCCACAAGGTTTTTGAAAATTTATAAAAGAGGTATTCTGGAGAAAAATCACAGCTAATAATGAAGCTGCTGAAGTAGGAGGACAAAATTCTGTTGAACACTACAGTTTTGAAGGACCCTAGAGTTTCGATTTGTTGAAATGCTTTTCTTGGGGCCAATCCAAGTATTTCTGCTAAAAGAAAGTCGACATACAAGGAATTTCCTGTCGTGTGGAATTATCTGAAAAACAGCAAAACCTTTCCCTGTTTTACTTCAGCTGCGTAGTCGCAACAATGGATTTGCTGATAAAACTCTTGTTTCTGGTGGGCAAGCAAACTGCTGATGTGAGGACATTCCCTTTATCACCTAAACACAATTCAGTGACTGTTAAGAATCACAATAATAGACATCTGTGGATACACTTTTAAGAATCCAAACTGCTTTTTACAAAAGTATTGCTGGCATCAGACCACTTTTACTCAGAGAGACTCCTTTCTAATTGCCATGTTACCTTGAATGGCAGAATCTTTTCATGAACTAAAACTCAGACTGCACTGGATGATGAGACAAACTCCAAAGAAAGAGTCTAGCAAAGGAGTTTATAGCTTTTATATTATCAAATTACAAAAACATTTAAATTATGTTAAGGTTAATGAAGTTTTGCACATCTAGGACGTGTAACTTTTTTTCATATTTCTTTGCAATATAGCTCAAACTGGACCAATAGCATTTGTAAATACCGATTTTCAAATCTTGCCACAGATTTTCAATTGTATTTAAATCTGGATTTTGACTGAGCCGCTCCAGAATTAAACAGAACATGAACTCTTGTTATTGTACATAATATATCCCTCCACGTTCAGTCCTCCAATTGAAGAATAGCATGCCTACAACTTGATGCTGCCTTCTCCATGAACAGGTTTAATTTTATGTTTACTGTGTCCCCTACATGTTTTTCTGCAAACTGAAAATAGCCACTCTTATAGCTTTCTTTCAACGATTGATTTCTTAGTGTAATGTCATGATCAAATCAATAGATTTTTTAAGTCAAAGTGTGGATCTCTGCAGCTCCTCCAGAGTAACTAAGGGGCTTTTGGTTGCCTCTGTGATTAATGCTCTCACCCAAATTTTTCCAAATCTGCTGAGCAGCAATTTCTTAGTCTGCATATGTTACATATATGTTTCCCATTTTCTAATTCAGATTGAGTGTTTTTCTTCAGCTGGGGATACTGCTTTCTAACCTACTATAAATCTTCCATAAAATATACTGAATTAAAATAAGGGATGTAAACAAATAATCAATTTTGGAATAATTGTTAAATAAAGGTTTATTGGATTAAAGGTTGTTCCACAAAATTAATTAACATTGTCCACTTAAAAGGAATTTGTTTCAGTATTGTAATGTTACTATCATCCACTAGTGGGTTCCATTGTGCATTCTTAATCCAATCCTCAATTGTATTTAGAGAGAATATTGAGAGTGCTTTGACCTTTTACTTCTGTGCGTGGTTTGGTCATTTGAGTTGCAAATGTAAGACGAAGCCCAATAAAATTGTGAAAATGGCAGCTAAAATTGTAGGGAAATCTTTGAAACATCAGATCCACATCTTCAATGACAGGATAAGAAGGAAGGCTCAGAGGAAGCCGTTACAGGATTCCCATGACTAGAGGTTCCCTAAAAAGATCCTTTGTCCCAAATGCCATCCTTCTCTTGAATTCAAAGTAAGGCATCCACTTATATGACCTGAACTGCTCTAGTTGTATGTACTTTATTGGACCGTATTTTATCTACATTTATGTTTTTATTATGTTTTTGTGATGTTTTTTATTGGTGTCAGCATTTGTACTGCCTGTCTGGTGAGCAAAACACAATTTTCCGTCTTGGTGGACAAAAAAGATTTATTCTATTCTATATTTTCAAAAAAAAAGTAGTGCTGGAGCAGAGACATGCAAGAGTGGAAACATGAATCGATCAAGAGTCCAGTATGGGATTATTTACACGTTTTAAAGGTGAAATGGATACAGAATTTACTTTATGTGGATCTGTTTCTATATATAATCACACATCAGCTCCTTACATTATCACCTAAATAGCATCCATTTAGCTGTGTTGCATGGCAGAGCAGCATCGACACACTTAGAATTTTTGTTAATCGATAACTTTCATCCCCCATTGATGATGAACATTTTAAAGAGAGTCTATGCCCTGCATAGGAAACATGGCAAAGAGGTTCCTACATACCGTACTGGCAGCTGGGTCCATTGAATCCTGCAGGACAATCGCAAAGCTGGGTAGATCCTTCCCGACACTGGCCCCCATTGAAGCACACTCCATAGCTACACATCGCTGCGTGAGCACATGTGGACAGATGAGGTGCAAGAAGAGAGGAGAGAGAACAAATGTTTGAGTGAAGCGAAGACACCTGGCTGTTTTCATGAGACACTGACATCTGTGCCTTCAAACACTGACCGCGTTCTAACAGAGACTTATCATCAGCCTGTTATCTTCACTCTTAAAAGGAACGTTGACTCTTTTCAGTTCACACTAACCAATGTAAAAAGAATTCACCTCTTGGCTTACATAGAAAAGCAGACTTTTGGCAAACTAGACGATCAGAGTTAGAAATGATCAGCAGCAATAGCTTAAAACTTAAGCTGTCGCTGTTTTGACCCATATTATACTTTGAAATATGTGTCAAGAACACACACACACACACACACACACACATACCCATATATATA
>JAUZNJ010033951.1:0-12936 GCA_034780135.1 Jordanella pulchra | reverse complement strand
TTAGTGACTTTCACCAGAGCTGTTTCAGTGCTATGATGAGCTCTAAAACCTGACTGAAACTCTTCAGAAAGTTCATTATGGTCTAAGTGGTCACTTGCTTGTTTAGCAACTATTTTCTCAAGAATTTTAGATAAGAAAGGACAATTAGAAATAGGTTTATAATTGACCAAGTCATATGGGTCAAGAGATTACAGCTTCCTTACAAGCCTGGGGTACATATCGATGTAGCAGGGATAGATTAATCATATCTAAAATGGAGGTGGAAATCTTTGGGAATACTTCCTTAAATAACTTGGTTGGAACTGGATCTAACATACAAGTTGAAGGCTTAGATTAAGATAGTAGTTTAGCTAACTCTGAGAGTTCAACTGGATCAAAACAGTCTAAACTGATTCAGGTTCTATAGTTACCTTAGATGTTGTCTCTCCTTCTGTAGATAAACCAATCATATTTGGAGGAGTGCCAAGGATCTTATTTTTAATAGAATCAATCTTGTTTATAAAGAATCCAATAATATCATTACTGCTAAGAGCAGGGGGAATGGATGATTTAACAGAGCTATGGCTAAGGGTGAGTTTGGTGACAGTATGAAAAAAAATCTAGGATTATTAATGTTATTCTCCTATAGTAATGAGGACAAAAATGCGGCTCTGGCTCTACGAAGGGTCATAATAATTAGTAGTGATGCATAATTTTCATCTTTATAGACTCTGTTTTAGTGTGCAATTTTCATAACCAAAAGAAATTTGATTAATTGATAAAAATCGATCAATCACCCAGCCCTAATACAAATAAACCTGCTGTAATGTGTTTCAGAAGAAATCCAGACCAAATGTCTCAAGCGTCACTTCTGGCTTTCTGTCAAGTTCAGCTACTTTGGTCAAATGGTCCAGCTTAGTTTTGAAGGTGCATAAAGTTCAGAACATTTTTTTAATGCAAAATTAGAGTATACAAAATGTCTTGTAACCATGAGGATCAACTGTCTGCTGGTCAGTATGGACTCCACAGTCTGTCTCCTCGGGAGGCCTCTATATGTGGCTACACCATTCTGATCTCCGATGCTGGAGATCTGCTCTTCCGTGCTTCCTTCTTGGCCTGTCACGTAAGCCATCAGGTAACACACAGCTTCATGTATAGCTCTGATACCAGAGTCGCAGACATTACTTAAAAAAGGAATTAGTTACTAGTTATTTCAGTTACAAAAAAGTAACCAGGTTACAAGCAGAAGTAACTGCAGTTACTTTTTATGTTTTAAAATGTCAAAGAACTCAAATAAAAACTTTCTTGTTATTGGAATTTTAGATACAACCAGAGGTTCAGTTATGGAATATAAGGTGTTTGTTGGCAATGAATGAATCAAATGCACGTCTGAAAACATTGAACACTAATCTGCACTGTTTGGGTTTGTGAGTTGTAATACGATTATGTAGATGTGATCATGTTTCTTGTTTATAATAAAAGAAAAATAAGATGTTTTTGAACAAAAAGTCATAGTTCCATGAAATAAAACACAACAATAGTTTATTATATTATTGCTAAATGAACTATCTGTGGAAACGGGTTTATACCTTAACAAGAGGTCTTGATCATTAGAGATTGGTTTTTACTTTGTCACTTCCAGGCGTTTCTTTTCCACACACTTCTCCAGGTGTTTCTTGAGGATACTTGTGTTATTTTCAGCCGTAGACGGTTCCCTCGCATATCAGGATATAAAAGGCATCTTACTGTGATATTCTTGTCCATTTCGGTCAAATATTCAAAATAGTTCAGTATAGTGGAGTATAGCCATACGGAGCTATATAGCTGAATACTTCTTTTTCTGTTTTTTAAACTGTATTCATCCTTTCTTGTTTTCAAAGTGTCTTCTCCTGATATAAAACAACAACAACAGAGAAAAAACAATTTTCTTCTCCTCTTCATGTAAGCTGTTAGCTGCAGGTTGTTCAGCTCAAACTATAACGCGTTACCCACCTTAGTATTTGTAAAAATATGACCAAAATTCAGTTTGCAACGTGTTAAATTACTCCGTTACTGCCGAATGTAATATATTATGGTAACGCATTTCTTTTGCAATACATTACGGACAACACGGTCTGAAGAATATTAAACCTCATGCTGTTGTTGGTTCTCTCTCTGTCCTGCAGGAAGGATCAGACTACTTTCTGACAAGAAAGTGTCTGACAAGTCAGATACAAGAGCTCGGGATGGACACATTAAGGTAGACAGTGAGCATAGACAAATTGTCAAAGAAATTTGATGAAATGTGGTTCAGTTTTAGCTTGACGCTGTCTTAATTGTTCCAGAGTGGTGTGGTGTTGGGACAGTACAGTGAGTCCATGTCTGTGGATATGTTCCTCATGAATCAGTGGGAGGACCAGCTTTGGTCTCTAACACAACATCGAACCTTCAGGCGTCTGATAACACCTCTTATCCCACAAAACATCATCCTGACTGTCAGTAAGTGGTTTTTTTATGTTATTGTAATTTTTCATGTTAGTTGTATTTAACAAAGAGAAAATTTAAGATGCAATTTAAAATGTATTCAAGTCTTGTTTAAAGATCCATCAAAAAGCCTCTTTAGAACTATTTATTATTAAATTTTACCTTCAAAGCAGCTCTTAGCAATTTGAAATGGATTTCAGTGAAACTTAAAGACTGACTTATTTTGCACCTTTGTGGTACAAAAAAGATGAAGGATGAGCTGCACTTTTATTTAGCTGGGTTTTATTCATTTAGAGACCAGTGTCCTCTAACCTGGAGGACTTTAATGATGTACAGAGAGCTTTAATGGTTTAAATACAACTATTTTATATATATGTATATATTTAATGTTATCATCTGTGATTCTTAAAGAGGAGTCCGTTTAACAAAATGCTTAGATACTGGAGTAAACATGAGTCCCCTATAACATCTCTATGCTGCATGTTTTTGTATTCTTGAAAAAAACTCGACATGTTGTCGAGAAAGTCTTTTAAGTTTTTTGTTTAAGAGCTTTTTTTTGTAAGAAGCGAAGAACAATATTATTATATTAATATTGATTTTATGTGATATTTTCTCCTAAATGAAGCCTTAAATCTCAGCTCTGTTTTTTTTATATAGATAGAGATTCATCAGAGGAGATCTTCTCTGTCTCTCTGGGTCTCTTTACATCAGACATTCATCTGCAGAAGGTGGTGTTTGACAGTGGAGGTGATCTTCTAATTTGGACCCAAAACCGGGTTGGCGACGACCTTGCCTTGTTTAAGTTGTCTTTCTCCAATGCGAGTGTCTTCTACAGACTCAGTGTCTCCTTGTCACACCCAAAAGTCATCCCAAAGGTGAGGCTTATCAACAGTGCAGGATTTTAGATTTCTGCACATCTCATAGAATCTCCTGTCTGATGCCAGAATATAGGTGGTGGATTCAAGATGTACAGCTTCACTTTCACCTTCATGATGTGTTTTACCATCATGCCATTATGGAGCATCGGGCTCCTTATCCAGGTGAGCTATTTTACATCTACAATAATTCACCCTAGTTGTTTTTTTTTCCTTTAGTAAAAATAATTTTTCTTAAAAATTTAGCTAAAAAGGTTCAAGAAACTGTGCATTTTTTTAAACAAGTTTTGTCTAGATCTATATTTTCAAGCTTTCCTTAACTGCATGGTTTCTACAAAAGAAATAAACATTTTTTTATGCAACATTTTTTGCAGTGATTCTCTGTAATTTGGTAATAATTTGGTTAATATTCAAATACAGGATTTTAGAAGCTAAAATATATACATTAACCCAATAAAAAGTTTATAACAAAATAGAAAATAAAGGTAAGTGGTTCAAAGAATTGCACAGGGAAATGGGAAATCAAAAAGCCGTAGTGCGTTTGCTTGGAATTTTTTTGGCGCCGTGATATAGTCAAAGAAACACAGCAAAACAACTACAAAATCACCTTGCATGAGCAGTAAAATAATGTTGGGTAAACAAAGCAATAAAACAGTCATCATTGATGGTATCCTAACATTCTTGTATCCACATAGATAAGCAACAAAGTACCTTTGTTTACACCAGACAACCATGACACTTTGAGGTATGTCTGAGCTCCATTCACGCTGTTGGAGAGTTGAACTGAAAGGTTGAATGAAGTGAGGGTCATTCCTTTGAGCGTTGAACCTCTGCTGCTCATGGAAGAACTAGATTTGGAAAGATTGGCAGAATTCAGGAAATCCTTTGTAAGACAAGTTGAGACTCCTGTTTTTGTACTGCCTTTAAAAATACTCATGCTAACTATTAAAATAAAAGGGTAAAGACTGTTTATATTTGAATCCTTAATCACATTTTTTATTATTATGGTAACCCTGTATATTATATAGCAAATAAAAAGCTGCTGTCATGAATAACTAACTCACTGATCACAACTTTCCTGTAGCTGTTCTTAACATAATCACTCCTAAATAGAAATAAGAAAGGTCCCAAACCAGCAATGAGTTTATGAACCTTGAAGCTTTGCAAGAATGAATGTTTATGTTAATTTTGCCTTTACAATATTTTAGGTTGAGCTTGTTTCGAATCTGTTTTATTACACAAGTAACATCTGTAGAAACACACATCCAGTACGGTATGCCACTTCTTAACTTTAGCTTTCAATTAACCTCGGCTGTTTTGTTTGGCTGTAACGGTCTAGAGCTAGGATCTCCCAGACTTGAGGGGAAGTGCACTGAGAGCAGCATGCTGGTGCTGCTGCACCATGGGGCCCTTTCTGATCTGCAATGGGAGCTCTTCCTGGGATCCCGAAAGCTGGACTGGGATCTTGTGGAGATGGGTGGAATCAAAGTGGAAGCAGAGGACAACTACTTTACTGTGAAGATTCCCTTCTACAGCCCAGTGGTGATCTATGAGGTGATGTCTTTTAGTTAATTTAACATTTGCTCGTTTCCTCAGTTATATAAACTGCTGCATTTATGATTCCATCCAGTGAAGTATTAATACCTGATGCATTGTTTTTATACATGGTTTTATTTTTTTGAATGATACAGAATCTATCTTTGCGGGGCCTCGTTGGTGGAGTAAACGTTTCTGTTGTGGATGCAGAGTCCCTGCAGGAACGTGACCATCTCACGCATAAATGCACATTTCCTGCCAGAGAACTTCTGGGTATGACTTAAAGGCTTTAACAAAACCACGAAACCTGTCATCAGCATTTTTCTACAGTGATTGCAGGATGTTTTGACACTTGTATTTCCTACAGTGTGTCAGCCTGAGGGAAGGGTAGTAGCTGTAGTTGACACAACCCACACCGTTCCACCTGTCCACCCCAACAGAACCACTGCGGTCCAGCTGAAACTGACCAGAGCTCTTTTCATATTCAGCCTCAATTCCTGTGGGAATACTCTCTCTGTGAGATTCATATCCATCATATTTATTATGTTTTTGCCTCTGGGATCTCATTTTATATCTCAGCTGGTCGTGGGAAATGTTTTGGTTTATGAAAAACAAATCAGCTACTCTCAGGATTTCCAGCTGTTGCATGACCCTGTCATACACAGAGATGTTCCCTACAGGTGAGACTAACTAAAAAAGAAGCTTGCTATTCTTTTCCCCCTTACTCCTCCCACAGAAAAGCTACACCGTTCTCCAAGATGTAGGGCAGAAACTTTCTTGCTTGTGATATCTTGATTAACATTCTAATTTCACAGGAAAAGTTTTAACAATACAGTTTTATGAAAAGGTATAACTTTTCAACATTCATAAAATATTTATAAAACTTTTGCGGCTGTACATCGATTTACAACTAGTTGAATGACATCTCCGAGCCCGGGTTTTTGATATCGGGGGCTTTAAAAAAAATGATATACGATATATTGGCCGATATCTGATATATACTGGCCAGAAAAAAAAAAAAACTGAACATGGACATACACAGGATATTCACTGTCCAGTTATAGTCCAACTCAAATTCTCATCATAACCAAAAATATGATTAGAGACAAAAAAACAGAAATATAGAATTAAAATAATAACCTACTTTAATTCAAGCAGTGTTAACATAACACTATAAATACAGTCAATTTGTTTTGGTGCTGAACTTCCCTCTTCCAATGAACATCGGGGAGCAGAATCAGCATGTGGCAGCAGTGTTTTTTTGCCGTTTGTTGTTAAAATAACATTTTTAAAGTGGCCACATTTTGATCAATGTCGATTAATGAGCCAAACGATCAAATTGGCCTGATAAATGCCAATGTTTGAATGGAGTGACATCATCTTTGCTTCTTCATCAGCATTTCTTCCCTCTGCACATGCACTAATCTATAAATTGCTTTTCTATCAAACCTAGAGCAACAACCATTAATATATGTTATATGTATATGTTAAAAACAAATCTCTCTGTATTAATGCTTCACATTCACTGTGAGCTCTCTACTGCACCCAGATGTAACTTATCCTGTCCTTTCAGGCTGAGAGTCCGGTGCAGCTACCCGACAAACACCACAAGTATATCTGTTGTCCAATATCATCCAGCTGAACTCACCTCTAAAACCTTCAAGCGTCAGAGTTGGATGAAGGCCTTGTGAAATTGTTGACCCAAAATAATATGTTGTTGCATAACTGGACCTGTTTTTCATGTACAAGTAACATGAAGTCTTAATATGATAAAGGTTGCTTAGAAAGTGTATATATTTTATTGTTACAATTTAATTTACGTTCCTTGAATGTTTTGAAAATCTGCAAATGAGAGGATTAAAGTCACAAACAATAAGATAAACTAAACTAATTCGAAAACCTTTTGAGTTCACATTTTTAGAAAAAAAATTTGATTATGTAAAATAGTAACTCTATAGTTATCTAATGTAATTTTCATCTGTTCATGTTTTTTTTTTTCCATTTGCAGAAGTTTTTTCCCTGTACAATAATAAGTTAAAAAAATGAATATGTTTTTAGACAATTCCTATTCAGAAAGAATTTTTTAACCTTTATTTATGCATATTATTACAGTTTAATTTTCCAGAGTGAATGAATAAACCAACAAATTCTACACTAACATGAGTGAGGAAGGAAAATGTATTTTCTTGTTTCCTCTGATTGGCACATTGCTTGACCTTCATGTTAACAGCATTTGGGAGTAGTCTCAGGGAAAGTCAGGCTGAATAGTGTCAAATGTAGACCGCAAACACCCAAACACAACAGTAGCCATTTTTCAATCGCCGTAAATTACACAGCTGCATAAAAGTGTATATAAGCATCGTTCACATTTTACAAACATTCACATTGTATTAAAAACAGTTTGACCTAAAACTGATCTCTGCGGCACACCTGTAAAATTATGACGGATTACTCTGTTTTCCTCCCAAACTCCTTTTTAAGTTAAGACGTGAAATAAAATAGATAATGATCAATAAAGTATTTTGAATTCCCTGCTAATATTGAGTTTTTAAGTCAAGAAAATCAGCTTTTTTTATTTTATCTTTCTATCTTTTAAAAATAAAAAGGAATCCATGGTTTTATGAAACCTTTGTTGTGCAACTTAAAATATATTTATTGTCCACCCCTGTAGGGGGTTAATATTCAGACTTTCAAATATTGTTTATGAACACACACCCTACTGGTTGGAACAACAAAGGAAAGTGGATCGAGCTCAAATAATAGTCAAACAGATAATTCTGCACCTCAAGGGACTTCCAATCAAAATATAAAGAGTATATTAACAAACATTATTCAGATAACAAGTCAAACATATTTCGGTTAAAACTTTCTAACTGCTAGCTCAATCAAAGGTAGTAAAGAGTTAAAGGTTTTTGGTTTCTGATTAAGCTAATTAATAACATTATTTAGAGATATGTTTTCTTCTCAGGGATTTACAATGTGAATTTGTTTAAAAACGTTCCAGTTGCTCTTAATTAGTTAAAAGTTAATTTGTTCACATTCAAAATTCTTCAAGATAAACTTTGGTTTTCAAATATAAAATCTACTCATTGCATCATCTCATTGATTATGGTTTTCTACCATGTTTTTCCTTCTTTGAACATGGTAGCTTAGTTCGAGTTTTCACTAGTTTTAACAAATTAAATAGTAGTAGACGCCATGAGCAACCAAAACAACTTCCACTCTCACTGTTCCTCTTTCAAAGATTAAACCTTGGATTTTAGTAAATCACATATGATAGGAGCAGCTACATGCTTTTTTTTAGTTCTCTAGGCTTGCTTTCAACACCGCCTTAAATTATAACATTACAACGTGATTGGTTGACCTGTTTTGGGTCAGACTTGTAACATTTAAGCTGGAGCAGGTATAAGGTGTTTTTTAGTGTGTTTGTGAACTCCAAAATACCATAACAATTCAACTTTCAGGCAAGGTTAGAGAAGATTAACTGAAAGGACCCAGTCGTTAATCTAGCCCCTGTAGCTGCAGCTGACAGACTGAATACTTTTGTGGGGATACACAAAGAGATAAAGAGAACTTACGTGCCTTCGGATTTGTCGGATAATAGTTGCTACAGAGCAGGAATTTCTTTTTTGTGTTGCTGTCAGAAACATCTGATGCATACTATCTCTAGGATCTCTGAACACACACACCCTGACATTCTTCCACTGGCAGTGTCCTCCAACAGCCTTGGTACCTTTTATTGTTAAAACGAAAGTTTCCTTTTGAGAGGACGTGGATTATATGCTCTTCAGCGCACAGACTGATGCACATTTACAGATCTAAACAGAGGAATGTTTACAGTTTACATTAAAATTTCCATTGTTTTTTTTTCAAAGCGTGTGATGATGAATGAAGCTAAACGTGATTCAGTTTCATTGTTTAATGTTTAATCATAAAGGCTAAAATCAATGAAAAAACCATCAGGTTTTGATGCTCCTTTGGTAGAGCATCCTTTGATGCTCTATTGATTAAATTACATCAATAGAGGCACATTTAATTGTATTGGGTAAATTTTATTGCTTTTTAGTTTATCATAGCTTAAATAAAGTTTGCATGGCTGCCACAAATTCTTACAACATTCTACACACTTGATGTGTAGAAGTCACCAATGAAAGAGCGATTTGCCCCTTTCCCGCAAACTTTACTAATTTACCTGCCAAACTGTGCATAAAACATTGTGCTATATGTTTTTTTGTGTGTAGGCAAGCTTTATACATGAGGCCCCTGATAAAGACTCGTCAAGAACCGCTGAGACCAGAATGGAATCAGCAACATCAAGGGTTTGTCTCTATGAAAGGAAACAACTCCCTGTTTGCATTTTGTATAAAAACTGGGCACTGTTGAGTCAGTTACAGTTAAGAGTAAAAAAAATCACAACATTCCTTACTAAGGGGCAGACAAACGATGAAGGCCTCAGAGAGTGTTGCTACCAATGGTTCTTTGTAAGAAAGAAATGAAAGGTTTCTAATGGTGCAGAAAACCTGATCTGCTCTTGGTTGTGAGGCATTGATATTTAAAAAGAGAAGTTGCTAATATAGATGTTATTGTTTTGGCATTCAAAGGAAAAAGCAAGATAGAAAGTGACGTTTTAAAAGTTTAATTCCTCAGCTGTCCTTGTCTAGCAAGAATCTTTTTTGGTGTTTCTAAGCTTTCTCTGTCCTGATTCTGTGCACCAGCTCTAGTCTAATTGCCTTATCATCTGCACCTGCTTTGCTCTCATCAACTCTCATCATTTTCACCTGCACTCCTGCCTATATAAACCTGTCTCAGACCAGAAGCTGGTGCCAGATTATTTCGAGCCTTATGATGAGTGTAGTCCAACGTCTATCTGCCTGCCTGTTTTGACCTTTTTGCCTTTGAGATCCTGTTTCTGCCTGAGTCCCTGTCGGACCTGTCTTTCTGCTTTTTGTCTTCGACCTGTTTTTCTGCCCCCCTGATTATGTCTCTGGATTCTGCCTTGGATTTATCTGATCTCCTGGTTCTGACCCCCACTTTGATTACAACTGATTTCGGATCAATAAGATTCTGTTAGGACCTCTAATTCCCCAGCTTTGACTCTGATTCTGTCTCTGACTGTGAGTGAAGTGATTCCCCTCAAGGGTACAGATTAATTTACTCACCTGCAGTGTCCCAGCTCTAGTTTCACATCTAACAGCAACACCATCCACCAACCAGCTTCTCGTCCTTTCTGGGCTTGCTTCAAAATTCTCAGAGGTAGGTCACCCTCTCATCCCCAATCTCAGTCCTCGAAGGCCGGTGTCCTGCAGCTTCTAGAGGTTACCCTGGTTCAGCACAGCTGATTTCCATTGACAGGTGATTAACAGCCTTTTCCTGAACGACAGACATAAGAATCAGCTGTGCTGAACCAGAGAAACCTCTAAAAGCTTCAGGACACCGGCCCTTGAGGACCGAGATTGGGGATGCCTGCCTTAGAAGAAGCATTCTGTAATCCTGTGCTGGACTCTCACAGTGTTAATTTCCCCTCAGAGGTTCCGGCTGCTGTGA
The DNA here is from genome assembly GCA_034780135.1 of Jordanella pulchra. Lineage (NCBI taxonomy): Eukaryota > Metazoa > Chordata > Actinopteri > Cyprinodontiformes > Cyprinodontidae > Jordanella > Jordanella pulchra. The sequence continues at coordinate 2,539 of JAUZNJ010033951.1, read as the reverse complement.
CTGACTCTCTGCTGTTACTGTTCCAGATTCTCATATCAATAAACTGTTAAACCTTTTCCCGTTTGTCTGGCTCAAATTGTGGCTCCTCAGTTCCACCACCTTACAGAATAATCTGGCCAAAATTGACCGATCGCCAGACCAACGGTGGCTAGCTGGTGTGGAAAATTCGATCAGTCAGCTTGAAACCGGAGTAAGTGAGAATTTTGGGACATCTCCGTAAGCATTCTCCTTCAGAGTCCTCACTTCTGCAAACAATTGCCCACATCACAACTCCCACTGTGCTGCCTGTCTCCAGTTGAGAGCCGCGTCTCTCGCCTCCGGAACTGTTCAGAGGTGATCCGGATCTCTGTCGGACCTTTTTGACTTAGTGCAAAATGATCTTTGAATTACAACCTTTTTGTTTTCCTTCCTTCTAATTAAGACTAGTAAGATCCCAATTCTGGTGGCCTTCCCTTTTCAGGGACATCAAGGAATATGTCTCTGTCTGATCTCAATGTTTTCAGGCCAAGCTTTCCTGCAGACCTCCCTCCGGGTTTTTTCGCCCTCTACCTACCTACATGGACTACCCATCTTTCAGGGACATTTAATCATACTCACCATCTTTGACCAGTTCTCAAAAATGGTTCACTTGGTTCCACTCTCCCAATTACCGTCAGCCAGGGCAATTGCCAGCATTCTCTCCAGCAAGGTATTCCGTTTTCATGGGGTTCCGTCAGACATTGTCTCTGATCGTGGTCCTCAGTCCATCGCCCAATTCTGGAAGGAGTTCTGTTTTCTGTTGGGCATTTCTGTCAGTCTGTCTTCAGATTTTCCACAACAGACTGACCGAGAGAGCAAACCAGCAAACTTCGTATCCTGTGTGAGTCTGACCCCAATAAGCGGGTAGATTTGTTGCCATGGATAGAGCATGCCATTAACTCCTTGCCTCTCAGTACCACCAGTCTCTCCACTTTCCACACCATTTACGGTTTCCAACCACCAGTGTTCACCCTACAAGAAAAGGAAGCCAAGGTTTCGGCTACTCATCAGAGGGTCTTGAGGTGCCAGCAAGCATGGAGGAGAGCTAGATGCACCATATTACAGGGAATTGATTCCTAGGTGTGAAAGCCATCTGTCAACCAGGCTCCTACTACTTCTTATCAGGGGGTTCAGAAGGTTTGGCTGGCACCTCGGGCCGTTCGTCATCTCGAAAGTTGTGAACCCGATAGCTGTTCGTCTTTGTCTTCCTGCATCCATGAGGATTCATCCAACATTCCATGTGTCCCTGGTCAAACCTGTGTCCTAATCCAGATTTGTGCCCTCCTCCAGACCCCTTTCACCCACCTGACTCATTGATGGTGAGCCTGCCTAAACCATGCATCGCATCATCTCTCCCAGGAAATGGGGCAGGGGGATCCAGTACCTTATGGATTGGGAGGGTTACGGACCTGAGGAAAGGTCCTGGATTCCAGGCAGCTTCATTTTGGACAAGTTCCTCATCTTGCTTTTTCTTCTCTTTAAAATATTTTTATTTTCTAACCCATTCTTCCTCACTTTAAAATCACTGGTTTAAAAAACGACAAGAGAGGCAGTAGATTGATTCCAGATGTTTATTAAGAGACAGAAGCTTATCTCTAAGTATTAACTGATAAACAGTGGAAATTTTTCTGACACTCCCGATATATATTTTTATCACCCTCTTCTTACTGAAATACATACCCTAAAAATTTTTTTAGAAGGAATAAGCATACACATATAATAACAGAATTGTGAGAGAGAAAATCTAAAAGTGGATTATACAGCTATTAAATACCCATTTTTATTTAAACTTCCTGTCTTTTACTTTAATATGAACATAATTTTTAAGTAGCTATCAAACAGTAATAGTAAACCTAAGATTCAAAAATAAATGCTGGAGAAATAAATTTAAAGAACAAGTTTCCATTCAATATCATTTGCTCTAACATGATTCAGTACACATGCAAAATCAACTTAATCTTATCACCCTTCTCTTACCGAAACGCATATCCTAAAAAGTTTTTAGAAGGATTAAGCATACACCTCTGATAACAAAACTATGAGAAAGAAAATCTAAAAGTGCATTATATAGCTATTAAATACCCATTTTTATATAGACTTCCTGTCTTTTACTTTTATATGAACATTATTTTTTTCAAGTAGCTATCAAACAGTAATAGTAAACATAAGATTCAATAGAAAATGCTGGAGAAATAAATTCAAAGAACAAGTTACCGTTCAATATTATTTGCTCTTACATGGTTCAGCACACATGCACAGTCAACTTCATCTGCTAATTCATATATAATGTAATATAATGTAATGTAATCACATTGCTTCATTAAATATAAGCAAGCAAAAAAGGTTTTCATATAATTTTCCTTTTACAAAGTTATTTCACTCACACTATTTCTGTATGCAGAAAAAGAAGATAGTAAATTTGCAAGGTTAAACTACTCAGAACCTCTTTAAAGTAAAAAAAAAGGCCTTAGTTCTAACAGGGTTGCATTTCTGGTATGTTGCTCATTTTTTCTAATATGTT
>JAUZNJ010033950.1:0-12937 GCA_034780135.1 Jordanella pulchra | reverse complement strand
AACTTGCTCCGCGGGCACCCGAAAAGGGCTCTGCGGGCGACTGGGTGCCCGCGGGCGACGTGTTGGTGACCCCTGCTGTAAAGGAAACAAACTTAATGCTGCTGTTCTCCAGGATGGGCAGAAAAGCTGATCAGCACTGGACATTAAATTTAAGGCCATCCTGGAGGAAAACCTTATAAACCAGTTGGGACTAAAGCAGAGGGCAACCAGATCTGCAGTGCAATGGTTTATGTGACATGTAGGTCATTTCTTTTATTTATATATGTTATACCTTTCACTGTTATGTCCCAGTGTATGTTGGACATAACACATATAATCCTAATAAATTACTTTCAATATAGAGATTTCTGATGTGATTGGATGAGGACATTGTTGAGGTTTATCTCTTAAGGGAAAAATGTTTTTTAGATCTCATTGGCTCAGGCCTTTTAAACCACTCCAACACCCCCCTCTGTTCTTCTCTAACCATGGTCACCATGACCTCACCTTTACTGACATGTTTTTTTTCTCTTCATAGTAGCCACATCTGGCCTGGCGTTCTGTTTAGCTGTGGCACTATCACAAAGAGATCGGCTGCTGCTGGTGACTTCATTTTCTCCTTGTATAGATAATCAGCTTGCTCTGTCTTTCAGTGGTTAACCCCGTCTCTCTCCAAGATATAGTTGTTAACTTTAACCGTGACTGACTATATGCACTTTCATCTGTCAGACCTGACGGACTGACCTTCTGCCTAAGAATTTGTCTTCATAATTGTTTTTCTGTCTTAGAATAATGTCCACTAAAGATGTTAGTACTGCCATTAACCTTGACTTTTCATTCACAGAAAGTACATCTGGATCAGCAGATGGTCGCTCACACTGAGTCTGGTTCTGCTGGAGGGTTCTCTCTGTTAAAGGAGAGGTTTTCCTCTCCACTGTTGCTGCAAGCATGCTTGTTTTGAGGGATTGCTGCAAAATCAACATGTTGCAATCTGCTGGGTTTCCGTTTGTAGAAACCTTTCAACCAGTCAGATGGATCTGATTGAGCTGTCTCTGTAAAACATCTTGAGATGATGAGTGTTGTGAATTGGTGCAATATAAAAAAACTGAATTGGTTTCAATTTCAAGTCTAATCACAATTCAAGGAATCTTTTTTTGTCTGTTTGTTTAGGGAGTTTCTTCTTTATTTATGAAGGTATTTATTTAGGTTGACCTGTTCCATTACAAAAAAAACACATCCTGGTTCTCTGGAAGGAGGGTTTGTGAGGACAGGCTCCGTTTTTACAAAACGACAAATCAAAAAAGGAGATTTTAAAATGAAAACTAACCCCAACAAACAGGGTTATATGTTCCTCATATCCCTCCTTGTTCTTCATCCACTGAATCCAGCAGTGTGTGCTGTTCCTTGGACGGTTTGTTTCAGCATGGCTCCCACTCTTCAGGACTGTCTTGATGGTGATCTTCTTTTGCCACCAGCTTTGTCAATGAAGGTGTCAAATTTGACTTGGTGCAACACACTAAATCATTAAACTTCTTGCACTTTTAAACTCCTGTGGAACTTGAAGACAGTTGGCCTTTTAGCTCTAAGACATGAGCATCGTGCAGCTGCAGGTCTTCAGTCAGCTCTCATGTTGTAGCGATGATTTCCCACAAACCAACAGTAGAGATCTGCTATACTGTATTTCAGCTGCTGAGTTGTTGAAAACAGCTGTGCTCCAATGATAAATGGTATAGGGGATGCTTTTAACCACAAACCAGGCCAATGTGCAGCGGGTTTGAATAACTGTATACGGAGTAAATTTTGTTAAAATGTCTTGTAAATTGAAATTAAAAAAATGCAATCCGTTAAACTTTCAAAAATGTTTTATTAAAAGAAAACGAAAAAAGTATCATTATTGTTTGCTCAGATTTTTTTCTAATCTCTTCTTTTTTTTTAAAAGAAATTAACAGATTTTTGTATATTTAATTATTTTTCAAAATGTTTTTCAACATATATATTTTTTAAGTTTAATTTCTTTTCACATTTTCAGATTGATTTTTACGAAATGCATTCATTTCAACTAGCGTTTCACATTTCCCAGTCTCTTCATTTCTGGGGGCGGGCTTTCCTTTAGAAGTGACTAAAGATGCATTTTTATTGGTCTGCACAGGCGCTAGCAACAACGTTGTGTTGGTCAGGTGCACATTTAGAGCAAATGTTTGTTTGGTGATCAGTGAAACGAATTTTGAAAAATAATACCATTCACAAAAGTCAATGTGAAAAAAACTGAAATTTCAAAACATTGCAAACATAAAATGTGTAAAAAAGCTGGAAAAATAACTGAAATTATAACGTTAATTACAAAATCTTAGAACGAAAATGTAAAAAAGGTAATATAAAAAACAATAGAAAACATTTTTTGGAAAATAGCTCTTAAAATCTTTTTTTTTTAAATTATTATTATTTTTTTTAATTTAATTTCTGGATTGTGCTTTTTGTTTAATCCTTCAGTAAAAAAATTTCTTTTACAAAATGTGTTCTTTGCGTGTAACATTAAAGGAACAAAGTTTACTCCATGCATTAAGGATCTGATCTTTATAGGTTATAAGATTGTTAATCCAAAATCGTTTACAACGATTAGCATCCATCCCACCTTATCATTAAATATCAACAAAAGTAAAGCTGCAGTATAAAAGTGTGGAAAAGGCGACTCACAGCTGCTGACACTATGATCGTCGAGACTAATGAATATCTGATGCTTTAGGCCACAAATGGTGCAGCTGTATAAAGCTTTCGCAGCCAATATGCTTCAAGTTTTAAAAGCACTGAAAAAAAGGAACAAAGGTAATAATATTGGCTAAATCAGAGATGCATTGCTTTAACAATGGCCGCATCGTCTCCACTTCTAAATGTCTAACAGCTGTTAAGTGTTTTACAGGTTTTTATATGTATTCTACACCATGAGAAAACTTCTCACACCAGCATTTCCTGCCACACATGAAGGCATCGTTGTGTTGCAGAAATGTTGAGACACAGACAGACAGACAGAGCAGAGAAGCCCAGCTGCAGAACAAAAGCATCTTTGTGAATGATTGAAACCACATTTTACCCTCAAGTCTCTCTGCACAAACTCTTCCTCAGTCCCAGAGCTCTCACTTTTTAAAAACAGAGACAAAGAACTGAGTTTGGAACAAAGCCCAGAGATGGACGGCTTGAAGGTGTATGTCAGTGAAGTTTAAGTTTTAGTTAACACTTTTACATAGTTTAACATCTCCACCTTTGCGAACCATATGCTGCTTTTCAGTTCTGACATTTCTTGTATCTTTCCTGTCTGAGCACAAGTTTTCCTGCGGTCTGGTCGGTTTAACCTTCCGGAAGGAGAGAAGGACTCGGCTTCATCATCAGCATCCTGCTGTTTATCAGCTGACGACCAGAGAGGCTCCTGTATGGAGTGAACTCTTATCCAATATTGTTGCAATCAAACAGCACGTTTTGTAAACTGAAGTTTAGAAAGATAAATGCTATCCAGAAATAACATGGAAAGCTTCTTGGTCGTAAAATAGCTTTTAAGAGAAAAACTGCTGTTTTTTCTTTTTTTGTTGAGATTTTATCTTTTAGAAATGTTACTTTTACAAACTGTTTTTTTAATAGATTTCCAGTTTTCAAATGAATTTTGTAATTTTTTCTTTTTTCCAGTTGTGTTCAAATTGCATTCTCTATAAATGTCATTTTCCAAATCACATTCTCTTTCCTTCTGTGGTTTTCCTCTGGAGTGAGGAGTAAAGATGGACTTTTATTGGTCTGCAGGTACATTTTTATTGTGCTTGAAAAGGAATTTGTAAAATAAAAAAAATACTAAAATTTGTAAAGGTCTATCTGAAAAAAAGAGATTAAAAACAAATTAAAACATAAAACACGTAAAAACATAAGATTTTTTTTTTATTTTATTAAAATGTTATTTTTTTAAATAAAGTGATTTTTTTAGATTCATACTAATTCTGATTAAAATCACTCAGATAACTGTGATTAATAACATTTTAAATGACGGACCTGACATTTTCATTCTTCCTTTATGCTCTAGATACAGAATTGCTGTTTAATTTGACCAAAAGGAAATAATCAGGGCAAAATCATCCGTTTCTATGATCCACTGAGATAAACTGAACTCTAGACGCTAAACTGAGGGCGGCCATAAACTGTGCAAGTTGTTGCCCTTTTTGGGCCGATTCTCCAGTCCTGTGAGAATTGTTTGGATCTGGCCGAGTTTCGGCCTCATTGTGAGTCCAGTGGTATACAGGGAGTGCCGAGAGGCGATCAGCCTCTAACGACCACCTGTCGATCAGGAATTATAAATGTCGGGAGAAAAATCAAACAAGTCTGAAAATCACTCAGCACCTGAGGTATTTGTGATTGAATCCCGCTGTTGAAGCAGAGCTACGAGCCGATTTACCAGGAACCGTGCACACTGCGCATGTGCAAAGGAGGGAAATTCTTCTTCTTCTGTGATAAAAAATAGAATCGATAAGTCTGAGCAGCGCCACCTCCGTGGACCCTCAAACCCTGCGGTTTGTTGTACAATTTGAGCTGTAGCCGAGTACAAAGTTTGAAAATGTCGTACAGCATTCCTAAAGCATTCCTGTTTTCACCCTTTCTTGTTGCATCCAGAGATTTCTGTGATTGGATTTCATGAAACGGACTAACTTAAAGGTGGAACTAAAATAATTTTCTTTTTTAAACACAAAAATCTGTTTTTATTTCACATGAGATAAAAGTGTGCCTCAAATGTGAATTTCATGTGCTTTAAACAGGAATCAAACATGAAAACATTTGTAGCACATGTGCATTAAATATTCCAAATCCACATGTATACATGTGCTCTCTACATGTGATTTAGTCATTTTGTACATGTAATACACATGTTCCTTAAGTGTAAATCCAATGTGCCTTGAACGGGAATCACATGTGAATCACACTTTCAAACCTCCCAAATCCACATGTTTACACAGATTCTTACATGTGAGTCATAATTTTCAATGGTGAACTTTCATGCTGTTCAGTTTTATAGGATAAGTCACATGTGAACCGTTGTCATTTTTAGGACACTAACCTAAATCTGCAGCTTTTAATGAAGACAAACAAGCAAATATATTTGACTAAAGCTTATTAGTTAAGTTTATTCGTATTTTAAACTACTCAGATAACTTAATACATCAAAACAGTATTTAAACAGAAGCACATTGTTTTGTGTCATTTTTGATAAATAACTGGCTGACATTGCAGACTGATGTCAGGGCTTCGTTTGAAACTCAATATTAATTTGATTTTTATTTTCATTAATGTATAGTCAAAGTATATTGATGTTCGCATTAATCATACAGTCCTATAACAATACATAACAAAACATACACACAAATACTTTGACATCTGGAAAAATGTAAAAAAGTTATTATACAAAGCATGACTCCTACACGTGATTAAAGGCTTAATGGAACATGGAATACATGAAGAAAATGCCTGATCAAGTGCAAAAATGTAACATAAACGTGACAAATGAGAATCGGAAGCCATAAGGTGATCTAATACACTTTTAATAAACCTCATTTGTAGCTTTTTAGATGGCATTATGATATCAGAGAGCGGATAATAATGTCTGATTTAGCAGACTATAAACTGGTTTAAATCAGCTCTGACTAAAGTGCTCCTGGACCTCCCCTTTAACCGTTTTTTTATATAAACACACTCATATATATAAACACACTCATACACCTCAAAAATGTTACTTAAAGGTACTGGGTCACGTTATTTGACATGTTTAAACTTTTTCTTATTTGTGACATCCTGCTGGCATAGTATTTGTTTTATTTTTGTCTTTTAAGCTTTGTTTTTGCTCAGTTTGTTAGATCGAGATTATGATTGAGATTATTTCACTGCGCATGTGTACAACTGGTAAACATGCCAAAGCAACGGAGGCAAGCGAGTGTGGCACTCCTAGCATGGGTTAAAAAAAAAGAAAATTACAAGAAGCAAGAAGATGTTTGATTCCAAGAGGTATAAAACTGGAGAAATTGTCTGGCTGTTGGAGTTCACTAAAGCTGGAGCTAAAGCCCAGCAAGCATTTTGTTTTTGCTGTAAAGTTGATAAACACTTGAGCACATGTCCTTGTTAAAAGTGCTGCTGGTGTTAGCAATGCTTTAAGCCCTATCCTCCCAACGTTCGTCTTCCTCAACCTATGGCCGCATGGTCAGCACCACCAGGACTATTTACGTAGCTGCATCAATGGCCGCCATCAGTCTTTCTGGTAGTTCAGCCGTCCTGCCAGCAGATGGCTCCACTCCTGTTTATTTCAGCTCTCATCGCCCAGTTTTTAGGCTTAAAAAGAAACCTAAACACAGAGCAGATACTTAGAGCATTAAGCCTTATTTTATTCAAATCAAATGGATTACTCCCTAAGTAATTTTCAATAAGGTTTCATATACAAGCAGAACACAGTGACGGAAGTCAAAATGGATGCTTGTGAAAGCAAAGTTGCTGGGCTAGCTCTGGGGCATTTATTCCTAGAGCCACATTAGCAAAACAGGACACACACAAAAAATACAAAACAAAACAAAAAAACCCCAAAACAAACAAAAAGCAGAATCAACTGGATTTTGGTATTTTTGGTATAAGCATATAATGTAAAGATGGACCTTTAAAATTTCCTGTCATTTCCAAAGGTTCATTATATCGAGCAGTCCATAAGGTTTCCACTGCCTCTGGAAAAGGAACCGGCCCACAGCCTCACAGATCTACCACCATACTTAACAGTACACATTGGATGTGTTCGATTTCATGGGCTGCGTCTTCTAAGGACCCGGTTCTACCAGGACTGGGTTGTTCAAGGGCCGTGAAAATAAGGAGGCCGGAAGAGATTGGTTATGGATTCAAACAGGTCCAGCCTTCTCCGGCTTTCACCGCCCCTCACCCAGAGTAAGTTCTGTTGCCTAGCAACCGTGACAGTTGCTACACAAATCAGGCAAAGATTGGATGCTGAACTACTTACTGATGTTCTGTTACTAATTTTATTGTTGATGAGCATCAGCAGCAGAACCGTGGTCACAGATATCAGATCTGTTGTTCACTGCACAGATATCGGAATCTGAGCTTAAATATCAGCCAAACGGTTTACCACAGTCACAGAAATAACCCTCTCAATAAACCAAACATTACCGCCACATATCTGACTCCATAACCTTTAAAAAATATATCTTCAATAATTTCAGACGGAACTATTCACTTCATTTTATTACATTAAACTGCATTTCCAATATTCACCACTTTTCATCGCCATTTCCTCTTTTCTTTGAACACAAAGCAGTCGTCTTTCTGTATCTTGCCATGAACCTTTGGAAAACTGTGGCTACGTAGGATACACGGGACCTATCCTTCAAAACGGGCCAAATAAAGGGCTGCATTCGTCGGCTGCATACGAAGGAGTCTAACAATCAGAACAGGCCGAGGCGCCACGCTAGGACGCAACCGGGCGATAAATCCGGCCTCCTCAGAACGCAGCCAATGAATCCGAACACAGTTAATAGGTCATTTTTCACAAATTCCTGATTATTACATGCCAAATCCATGTGGTGTCTGCTCAAAAGAAAGACACCTTAGTCTAATTAAAATAAACTAGACCATGTTTAATTTTTTATGCTAGAAGAGAAAAAACATATGTTGTTTTTTAATAGCTCAATAAATGTTAGATTGCATCCTCTTGTTGGGACTCTGTGACCTCAGCATGCCACTCTACCACAGGTTTAAGCACGGCTGGACGTTATGGTCAAAATTTACATCACAATAGATTTCTTAATTTTGGTCGATACGATATCATTTAGATATCAATGTAGAAAAAAATACGATCCTGAAAAAGACGGCTAATGATCCCCACAACAGATGTCTATACAAACTCATGACAAATATTTTGTGATGTTTATAAAAATCCTCCAACATGACATTTAAGAAATATTAGCTTTGAAAAACTAAAATTCATTAAAACTACATGGAAACCTGGTAAATAGGTCAGTGACAAATGTTGTATTTATAGACTGTGATGTATATTAATATACTGTCCAGCTCAGGTCTGAGGATGCTTTGTAGATTTTCTTAATATCCTTTACATTTCTAGTTACTGTCTACAGTAGCTGTCAGGGTCCAGGGTTTTTTGAGGGTTTTTTTGTGTGTGTTCTTCTCCAGCTTAGAGGCCAGAGACCAAAAGGAAGACGGTTCTATTTAACATCCTACAGATACTGAAAGCGATGGATTATTAAATAAAAGTGTAAAGATTAATGATTGTAAAAATATAAAGTAGAAAAAGAATGCTTCATTTACATATCGTTTTATGGATCATTAAGGATAGCAATAGCTGTTACTACTGTAGTTTCTTTTCTAGTTTAAGATTACAGACTGGATTTTTCTGCTCTTCCCAGTAAAAAATTATTCTACTGGAATCAAAGCCTAATTTATTTCCAAGCTTTTCCCACGTTTATCAAGGGTTTCAATAAGTTCACAGTATTTTTTTCTATTCCTAAAAAAAACCAAAAAAAAACAAGGAATGTTGATTTTATCCATTGATGCATGTTGCAACATGATCTGTTTTGTTTTTAAACGGTTACTGACTGTTTTTTTAAGTGAAACTATTTTTATCTGGGTCCTAACAGTGTGTTAAACAAAAACAGCATTTGTACTGCTATAAATACAGATTGCACATTTTAGGAATTTAGGACTGTCAGGAGAAGAATATGATTGTTTTCTTGTGCATGCACGCATGACTTTCTGCTTAGATAATTACTAGAGTGCTTTGAGAAGAAACACCAAGTCCCATAAAGTTAGTTTGCTGATTATAAACATCAATGTGCTACTGGAGTCCATTATTAATAACAAAACTTGTGCTTCTAGGTCTAAAATTTGTAATGGAAGCTCGTCTGTAGAGCTCTGGTTGTTGAAATGGGTAATTATATGACAGAACTGCTAAACTCAACCACTTTATTGCTTGGAGGAAGCACAATCACTGCTGGCTGTAGCTTCCTGTCCAAAGAGCAGCAGCAGCAGCAGCACAAGTCAAAGACTGGCACAGTGGGTGTGAGTGGAGGGGAGTAAGATCACAGAAAAAGATAGAAACACGCCTCAGCTTGAGATTATCATTAGTTTGTCTCATTTTTTGGAAGAAAAATTGGACTTCATCTGCAGAAGTTGAGCAAACAAAGAGATTTCAGCGCAGTTAAAACTTCCCAACATCTGGTTTGCTGGGAGGACTGGGCGAGCCGTAGTCAGGCACTGGAGGCGGAGAGAAGACTATCAGAGCTGAAGAAATTGCTCTGAGATCTGGAGTTTACTGTATATCACCTGGATAAGGCGAGCTGAGTTTTCTTTTTGTCGCCGTGTAAAGGGAGCAAGTTTTTGGAGAGAAACTCCGAACTTCACCGGAGCTTGAGATCCAGCGGAGGAGAAAGAAGATGATTTAATGCAAAATAAATCAGAAAATAAATAAAACTCTGCTCCTTAAGGGTCCCAGAAAGTGAGAAGGTAAGAACGTGTCTGTGCTATCTTGTAAATATTGTTAAAGATAAAAATAAGAAAGAAGCCAAAGTTCGGCCTCTGCACGCAGAGACTTGTTTTTAATCTGTGCGCAGACATACAATCAGACAGAATATCAGCCACATTCTGCGTCTCCAGGCCCTGTAGGCTACGTTTTATGACTAAACTCCGATATACTTGCAGCTCTTTCCAGAGCGTGTTTTCATAATTTGATCATGTCGAAAGCGGTGCTAAGATTTCGCTTCTTTTTTTCCCGAAACTTCTAAAAACGCAGTTACAGATTTGTTTATTGCAACGGTGTGTTTACCAAGCGAATAAGACTTTTTAATTTTTTTTAGCTTTTATTTAGTCATTTGTTCGTTTTGACTTATCAGAAAAAGAAAGAAAAAACTTTCGTCAGGAATCGCTTGAGATTTGGCCACGGGAGCGCGCGAACAGCTGCCCAGCTGGTGAGGCGCGTGCCTGTCTCTTGGCAGCACGTGAGGCGGAAAGACAGAGAGCTGTCTCATCAAATAGCACGTGCACGCGGAAACTGTCATATAAAATAAACTTACATAAACCTAGTATTAAAAAAGAGTTTTATGTGTTTTAGAGAGGTGGTTTTGTTTTAAATATTCTCTTTGTGTTTCTATTGACGAGGGGCACAACAGAATACACTGAACACCAGTGAACCTGCACAAAAAACAGTGCAAGTACACACTAAAATACTTTGAAAAACGAGTAATATTTTTTAGATAATGAGGAACCATAAAAAAGTCAAGTGGGTTTTCGATTGAGGGTTTTAAAATGAGCAGTTATCACTGCCCAGGTGGAATCTTGTGGCACAATCCTACATAAAAAGTATACTGAACAGTTAAGACCCAAACAAGTTTTTAGTCACTAATTGACATGTCTAGTCAGATGCGTTGCTTGTTTTTGTTGTGAACAGGGTTGACACCCAGTTGCTATTTGAGTCATTCCTTCCCATTGGGTGCTAAAGTGTTCATCTTGGATTTTTACAGACTCTAAAGTAGAATTCATCATTGACTTTGAAAATGCTGAAACCTGAACACTCAGCAGACCAAAAGTAAAGTAAAATTTACTTGATATGGTTGGAAACTGTCCCTTTAAAAAATAAACTTCTCATAAAAAATGTTTAAATTAATTCAGGTCTGATTTAAATGTTTACAAAATCAATTCAAACACATGAGAAAATGCAAAAATAAATTCATATTGTTAGTAGGCTTGAAGAAGGGCCTCTTCAACTCTAAGTTGAACAGAAAAAAAAAAATTATTATTATTTTCTTTAAAATTTTTTTTGTTTAATAGGCTATTATAGTTTAAGCTCAATAAATGAATTTCTTGCACCACATTACAGTTGGATAGACTTTCTTTGCTGCTGATGCTCACATACTGTTTATTTTCAGATACACACAAACGTAACATCCTCTAGTGTTAAAAAATAGCTTGAGTTTAACCTTAAAGACAGATTAAATCAGGGGTTCCCAAACTACAAGAAAGCTTCCTCACATAGATGAGGTTTACCGAAGTGTGATCTGGTTGCTTTGCAGTTCAAAACAATAATCTCTGAATTATGACGAGGCTCCTGCTTGTCTGTTCTCTAACTGGGTCAAAAACATTTTTACCCAATGTTTGGTTTAAACTTTACAGCGTCTGCCTCATAGACTGGGTTAAAAAATATCCTGCAGCCTTTAGGGTGTGTGTGAGCTTATTGCAAGGTTGTAGGTTCTCTGCAGTCACAGTCACGGTGTGTTTTATGTTATACCGATAAAGTAAACTCTCCTTCAAAGGGCAATGAACATAAATATCATTATAAGTTTCTCCAAATGAAGCCAAAAGCAGTTCAGTGAATGAGAGACGCAGCCAGAGTACTTGTCTATGCCTGTATGGGTTTTAGAAAATGATTTTGCCAAAGTGCTGCTTGTTTCCTTTTGATATCTCCTGGCTAATTGTAGTTGGTAAATTCAGTACAATTTGATTGTCATGAATTAAAATAAATGTGTTTAGTTTAACTGAAAAAGTTATGAAAACATGCCGAATGTGAGAAAATCACCTGTTTGCATCCCTTCCATTGAAAGCTGTCAGGGAAATGAGTTTGCAGCAGAAAGCAGATTATATCCCTTTATTTCTGGGATACCGACACTGTATTTGATCTGCCTTAAATGGTAAAAGATAAAAACATTATTACTTTTATTGGATTTCTTTCTTATTGTTGTAAAATGTTGTTTGCTTGATTCAAAGTAGTGGTGAAACTCTTTTCTTTTGTCTGCCCTTCTGGCTTCAGGCTCATTCACCTCCTCCCTGAACAGCAGGCCCACGCCCATGGATGAGGAGAGGAGTGCCACTGTCATCCCCACAGAGCAACCTGACAATGAAAACCCTGACCTACCGGCTCCCATTTCACACACAGACTGGAATAAAGACAGCGAGAACAGCTCTAAGAACCCATCATCCTTTCCTGGTGAAGGTATGAGATAAAACTTGCAAAGGGAAGCCCAAAAGTAAAGACGTATCTGACATTTAAGGTGCATGGTCAGGTTATTTTGACATTTTTTAAATGTATGTGCCAGTAACATGCAAAGGTTTTCTGAAAGATCCAAGAACATCCTGCTGCACCTTCCTTGCACCTTCCAACTAATGTGGGGCTGTGGTGCAGTGGTTAGCACATTGCAGCAAGAAGGTTCTGAGTTTGGTCCCAGCCTGGGAACCTTATGCTTGAAGTCTACATGTTCTCCCCGTGCATGCATGGGTTCTCTCTGGGTACTCCAGCTTTCACTCACACTCTCAAAACATGACTGTTAGGTTAATTGACATCTCTCAATTGTCCTTAGGTGTGAGTGTGTGCGAGCATGGTTGTAGGTTTTTGTGTGTCAAAGGGTTGCCCTGCGACAGACTGGTGTCCTGTCCTGGGTGTACCCCGCCTTACGTCCATAGTCTGATGCAGATAGGCACCGGGCCAACTGCAACCCTAGCGGATGAAGCAGGAGAAGATGGATGGATGGGTGACGATGCACCTTTAAGGAGAAACAAAATTCCCCTTTTCAGGAAAATACCTATAGGTCTACTCAAAAATAATGTTCCAGGGATTCTCTAATTTGTTGGACAAGTTTGCTGATCTGTTAAGTGTGTTATACTGTGGTCATCGCTGTAGACATTTTAAATTCACTTTAATTCCATTTTAATAGATTGGTTAAGTGTTTTCTGTCTAAGGTAACCCACCAAAATGCAAATAGTTATTAGCCATGTTTCCATGAACATTTTTGTATGAGCATTTGAAGATATTGCCTTGAGCTTAATAGAAATGGCAAAATTTGAATCAAACTTCTCAAGAAATTGAGAGCGAATGGTCTAAAGAGAAAATGGAAACACATTTGTTTGATGAGTGAACATTTACATCACAACACAAACACAC
>JAUZNJ010033949.1:0-12938 GCA_034780135.1 Jordanella pulchra | reverse complement strand
TCCTTCCTTCCTTCCTTCCTTCCTTCCTTCCTTCCTTCCGTCCTTCCTTCCTTCCTGTGTTTATTTTGTGGCAGAACTCAAACTGCTGAGGACATTTCCTTGGGAAAGAAACAGCTGCTTGGTCTTTTATTAACCAAATCCTCTGTGTTTGTGTGGTTATGTTCAGTATGTCACTAATACACCCCCCACCCCAGTTCCCTCCTACGCTGTCGCTGAACTAATCCAGTTTTTTAACTGTTTTTTTTTTCTCACACACTCACTCCTACGCAGAGAATCACACACACTCTTTACTCCAGCTATGTGCACACAAATTGACACACTCAGATTTAAACCTGTTGCCTTAATGATGAGAGTCAATTGTTACACCGCGTCCCGCTTTGTAACCGTTGCATTATGAGAGCAATTTGAAATCCTGTTGTTTAATGTTTTTTGTTGTAAAGCAACGACTTTCGCTTCAGTTCCCATTTTTCTGTAGCAGTAAATAAAAAAAAACAAAAAAACAGCATGAACTATTTTCTTTTTTATAAACACTAGAAATAACTTTGTTAAAACAAAAGAAAATACAGCGGATCAATTATCACTCTGGTGCCTCATTATTTATTCTTTTTAATCTCTGTTTTTTTCTCTGTCCAGATGATGGGAAAGACAGACGGCGACAACTATACACTGGATGACATGTTTGTGTCGAGTGCAGCTCAGCGGGAGGGCGAGGGCAGGGAGGAGGAGAGGATGAGGAGCAGAGCTGTTGGGGAGAGCAGGAGGCTGGCTGCCTCCATGGATAAATGCCCCCACTGTTTCAGCAGCCAGGAGCTCCAGAAGCATCTTATCGTGGCTATAGGCAGCAAAGTAGGACATGCTTCAGCTTTTCTGCGTTTTTATACCCTGGAAGGTATATTAATAACTGCTTATCAAGCAGGAATACAGACACATGTGTGGCTCTGTTAGCTTTCTGGTTCCTGCATTTTATTTGAATAAGTTTTTAGTTGCTGTCAGTCAGTGGGTTTGTTGGTAGAGGGTTGTGATACAGCTCACCAATGAATTCAATAGCAGAGTGATTTCCTAAAGTATACATAGACATTGAATCGTTACAGATCTTAGCTTATAAACACCAGAGAAACACCCGATGAATCCACGTTAGTTCTGCTTAGGGCTCAACTCTGGTTGGATGATTTCTTCTTTGGGGAAGTGCAAGAAAAAAGTGCAACATAACAGCCCTCCTGTTGCAATTTGGAGGAAAGAATTAGAAAAATTTGCTATTGATATACTGGATCAAGTGGAAAGTTTTTGGCTTATATGCAGAACATTATTTGTGAGAGACACAGCACAGCAGACCCAGCATGAGACATGGGAGTGGCAGCATCATGCTGTGGAGAAGCTCAGAGCTACATATGCAAAGAATTAATGCAGAGTCGTGTGTTACAACAGCCCATGTTAGGAAAAAAAACCTTATTAATGAGTAGTTTTCCAAAACACTGTTTAAACTAGGTCTGTGAGAGACAACAAAGGAAATTATTTTTAATTAAAAAATGTAGATTTGTTCTCATTACAGTTCTGGTATTTCTGTGTGTTTTTCTCTTCTAGGTTTAAATTCTCTATTATAAAACTATCTGATCATATAAGAGTTGTTGGTTTCATTTTATTCCAGCATTCAGTAACAAGCTTTACATGAATAAAACGTAATAGGACAACACACAGATGCAAGTACATTGCAGTGATACAAGATGATATAAAAATATAATTAAACTGAATATTAAAGGTAATTAATAAAAACTATGGTTAAAGTGAGAAAAATAGTTCATAGGTGCTGGTATAAAAAAAAAAAAAAAAAAAGTTCTTACATCCGTTTATACAGCTAATCAACAAAAAGTCCTTTAAAAATCATACTAGGTTGTTACCAAATAATTTTTTCTTTAATAAGGCTTGAAGCTAATCAACTTGTCATTTTTCTGCTTTGTTTTAAAAAACTTTTTTATGCAGTCATACCTGAGCCTGCCTGCAGGAGTGTCACTGACTGAAGGCCACTGTCTCATCTGTCCTCTTCAACATCACTCTTCTGCTACTGGATTAGATGAGGATGTGTGGTCAGAAATACAGGTTAGGCATCTATAACCACCAGCTGTATCTATTCTGTTGAAAGCAGCAGCTGTATATCAGAGTTTCAGTCACTGCAAGATCTTAAGGATCTAAGTCTGTCTGTCCACAGCTGTTTCGGCGTACTTTGGTGCGAATGTTTCAGTCCCAGGAGCTTGACTGTGTGTTTATGGAAACGTACATGAACCCTCGCAGAAAACAACACATGGTCCTCGAATGCATCCCGCTGCCGAGGGAGCTGGGCGACATGGCACCCATCTACTTCAAGGTTTGTGTGATTCTTAGAAGGGTTTTTAGGTGTAATATTTTTATATTTATTTTCCTTTTTTCTTTTTAGAAAGCTATCATGGAGTGTGATGAGGAGTGGGCCATGAACAAGAGGCTTGTTGACCTCTCTGCAAAAGACATCCGGAGAGCTGTACGTCTTTTTCCTCCCAGTCTCCTGTCTTCTTTCATCTTCTTCTTCTCTGGAAACTTCTGACCACGTTTTTCTCAGCCACCTTTTCCAACTTGTGTTTTTTTTTTTTTTTTCCTTTGTCCTACCAGGTCCCTCGGGGTTTGCCGTACTTTGCTGTAGATTTCGGATTGCAGGGAGGATTTGCCCATGTGATTGAAAATGAACAAAAGTTTCCTCATTACTTTGGCAAGGTTGGTTGTTGCATTACACTGTTAAAAATAATTATAATAATCGTTATTATTCGGCTCAGAGCACACACACAGTACGCAGACATTTTATAAAAAACACTGCTAGAAAATATAAAACACTTTGAAGCATATTGAAATATGTACGTTAAATTACAGTATGTAATATTTGCAGGTCTACTTTACTTTAAGCTCATCCTTTTGGGAAGCGGGTTCTAAATGTGGTCGGTCTGGTGGCTACTTAAAATGACGCCTGACCAATGAAGAAGCTTGTCAAATAAAATTAAAACACATAAACACTAAAACTAACCGGACCAATCACAGAATACGAGGCAGGAGTTGACAACATAATTCAGCAGTGCTTTTCTATAACCATAGCAGTAAAGATTGCATCACATTCATAGTTTTCTAATTTCTTCCACCTGTTTGAGTCATAATTTCTTTATGATTCAATTTCTCTGATTCCATCTTTCTAGGAAGGATTTGGAAGTTTGTCTTTAGATTTGCGCATATATGAATAAAAAAAACACCTTGAATTGAGTTGAATTAAAAGTCGTGAGCAAGATGTGAAAGCATTGACCCCTCTCTCCTTCAGGAAGTCGTCGGGGGTATGATGGACTTGGAGCCACGGCGCTGGAGAAAGCCAATCAGAGAAAACTTTGATGATCAGAGGAAAAAAGTCCTTCAGTTTGCACAGTGGTGGAAACCATATGACTGTACCAAGACTGAGGGCTAACCAAAGCGCTCCTAAATAGTTTTATCCAGATGTTAGGAATTGAATGCATAATTAAAAAGTTTTGTCATTTTTTTTATAAATAAAAAAAAAACACTGCTTGAACTGTTTTGTTGGTTCCTTCATATCCTAAACCTGCTGTTACCGACTCTCCATCTGATGAGTTTAATTTCTTACCTTCTGGCTGTATGACCTTCTACATCTGTCACTTTCATTTTTTTTTTTTTAGATTTAAGTATCTTCCCTGAAACTTGTCCAAGAGAATAGACAATTATTTGTCTCTGTCCTCACACCTTCTATCCCAAGCAATCTGAAATACTGACCTTACATTTAACCTCATCTTATTTTCAATTTCAGCAAAGCTATTGGCTTTTTGATCATTTCACTTTTTCAGAAGCTCATCTTATTTTTGGCTGAGATCTTGACACCGTTTGACACATGAACACGGCTGTCTGCTGGTTAATCTCTTTTAGTAACAGAAGACAAGGACATGATGCATTTTTATTATTCCAACATTTTTACACGTCAGAACTGTGTTTTTGTTCATTTTATGGCTTGCATTTAAAACCTCACAACATAAATCTCAATCCTCTTACGTGAAAATAGTAAAATTATTTTTAACACAGCAGTATTTGCCTACAAAATGGATTCCAGATACGGTTCAGTAGGTGAATGCACTCAGTAATTGGTCATGACTCCTTTTGCCTGAATGGCATCATTGGGGCTGCATGGCATGGAGGTTATATGCAATATTGGGTCTGGGATATCAAATCTTCATAGGTTTTCTACACGGTTTAGGTTAAGGAGTTTGCTGGTCATTCAAGGACATTGTCATTGGGGCTCTTTAAGATGGTATTTGTAAACCTGGTCCTACAGGTTTTCAATGTTTCTCCGCTTCAGCACAGCAGAATCTGCTGTTCAGAAAAAGCCTGCTAATCAGCCTTTGACAGAAATCAGCTGTGCTGCAGCAGGGAAACCTTTAAAAACTGCAGGAGGGTTTTCCATAAGAGGAGAGATGACGCACTAGTAAATCTTGTGATAAATAACTCAGCATTCTACACGCGTGAAAAGATAACGTCTCACTGAACCTCAAACAAATCGTCTCCTTTCTTCTTTCAGTGATCAATAAAAATCAGCTGTGTTAAAGTAGGGAAACCTCTAAAACCTGGACAGACTTTACGTAGGCCTGCTCCAGACTCTGTTACTGTGACTTCAAACTTATATGAAATACCTGCTTTTCATCTGATCAGGACCCTGAAGATCTAAACAGTTCACTTTATTTTTTTATTACCCAGGATCAGTTGTACTCAAGAATCAGTCAACCCCAACTGGGATGAAATATTTTGTTAGTTAAAGATGTATTTTTATCTTGCTCACAGTCGGAGCAAAGATTAACTCATAAAATAGGCAAATTTATCTCCAACTCCAACAGTCATTTTCTGTAACAACCATCAACTCCTCCCAGATGACTTCCATAGGCCATTCAGTTGGAGGGATCACCTTTTGTGACTGATTTGCCTCTTTTTCCTCCTCCCCTGATTCTTTTGTTACACCCACATTATATTAATCTCAGTGCTCCCCACCACCAGTTAGAACAGAAGAAGCCTCTTGTATAAGAGGCAAAAAGTCTTCTATAAAACTTCACCTTCAGTTGCCTAAACTGAACTTTCCAAGCTTGACTGACCTGGATGACTAAGAACCTTTACAGATAATCTACCAAATGTTCTTTGCGATGAACTCATTGACATAATTATTCTGACTCTTAGTCACATGTATCCTTAACACTTTGTTCAACAACTTTTGGCAAAGATCCTTTACATGTGAAAAGTAGCTTGACACACATTTCTTAAATTGATCTGCAGATCCTAGCTAACTTTCTGACAGACAAAGGCCTTCAGTTCATTTAAATGTTTAGGGTGCCTTCTTCAACTCCAATGGGATTAAAGTAAGGGATTCTCATGGCCCCTCTAGAATCTTCCAGCCCTTTATCTGCAACCAAGCTCCTGTAATTTCTGAGGTATGTTTGGGATCTTTGACTTGTTTGAAGGTCCAGCTCCATCCCCTCCCCTGGGGGATCTGACCAGATGAGCAAAAGCTTGTCACTTTCAAACTGTCCAGAAAACAAGGTACTCATCTTCTTGGCCAATGGGACACTACACTGAAGGTGATCACCTTAATGTCCAGGTCGTGCAGGCCATATTTGGTCTTTAGCTCTAATCCTGCAAATGATGCTTTCAGTGGTGTTACTTGAAATGCTACATGCCTTTGCTATATCTTCATGTCAATACCCTTGCTTAAAAAGAGAAATGACCTCCTTTCTTGTCTTCTTGAACCACTCTCTGGATTTCACCATGTTGCAAAGACGCCATTGCTGTACAATGACCAAACGAGTACCACAGTCCTTTTAATCTGCTTAATCTGCTCATTATGGTTCAGTTCACATCTACAATTCTTAAAACGGCTCCATTTTGGAGTAAACACAAGCAAGGCAGCAGTTATAGCTCATGTTGTCTTTGATGCCTGACAGCACACAGTCCTGCTGCCTCACAGATCTTGTGAAGCTCCTTAAAACTCAAATGGGCTTTTGCTTGACAAGGCAGTAACTTCTACAGTTATCTCAGATAACTGTACACCTTTTTCATGATTTCTTCCATTTAGCTTTCTATTACTATGGTCTGGTACTGGATGAGTGTCCAGCCTCTTTAGCAATAACCTTATTGCCATTCATGTGGCGCAGGGGTGGGCAATACCAGTTCCTGAGAGCTGGCATACTACAACTTTTAGATGTGTCTGTTGGTTCAACACTCCTGAATCAAGTAATTAGATGATTGAGAACTGACTGCATACTAAGGAGATAATTCAGCCATTTGATTCAAGTCTCTTCTATCAAAGATAAATGTAAAAGTTGTAGAATACCGGCCATCCGGAACTGGAATTGCTCACCGCTGATGTGGAGGGTCCCAGTGACTGTATGAGTGACAGCAATCAAGGCACTAGTCCCCATTACTGTGCAGGTCATTGCATGACTGTATCATAAAATCTATTTATTTTTTAATGATGGATTAATTACAAACTTTATTTCATTGACTCATAAATGTACAAATACCATAAACATTTCAAATCCATCACTGTAACCAATATGCAAACTATAGTTTTCCATTTTTGATTTATTAAGCCAAGTAAAATGAACTTTTCAATGAAAATCAAGTTCATAGACATGCACATAGATTTATTTTACACTACTTCTAATATTATGTACAATCCTATCAATTCTGTAAGAGCTATTTTTGTTGTTTCTCTGTTTGTTTTGTTTCTCTGTTGTCAGCCTGTGTTTTCAAAGGCCAAAACCCTTCCAGCAAATGTCTTTTCAGAAAGGTTGCCATTTGCAGGAAAAAACAAAACACAACACATCTCGCTATTTGTCCCTCTGTAACACTGTTTGGGCTTCAGACGCTATCCTGCGAAGCAGCAATGTAGGTTATTTATATGACACAAGTACTGGAGAGGACGCAGGTTCACGGTTAATAGCAACAGAATGGCGTGAAGTGATGTATGGTGATGGGCAATTAGATTGGCTGGGGGTGGATTAATGAGCGAGTCAGCTTTTCGTCTCTCTCTCTCTTTCTCTCTCTCACAAAAACGTCCTTTTCTGTTGACCCTGGTATTAAGCTAAGAGGCCAACATGTATTTTGTGCTTTAACCCTAAATATCAGCACTTTATGCTAGTTTGAAGTCTTATTCCCTCGCCTGTGTGATTCTGCTAAAAGAGGTGTCGTATAGATATTGAGATTATAGAGTGATTCCCAAAAAGTGCTCTGAAGAATTTATTATTGTTTAAGTAGCATCATCTCAAACTGATTTCTTTTTAAGATTCCACCTTTGATTGTAATGGTTAACAATGTGGTTAACAGAAGCGGTTCAAAAGATAGATTCACTTTTTTTCCTTTAGAAATCTTTATTTTATTTATATTCTGATCCTTCTGTATATTCAGATAAAACACAAACTGTACCTGTTTGTGCATGTGCATTGCTTGTCTATTTTAATTTTACTGTTGTTTTCAATTGCATGTACAGCACTTTGATGACCTTTGTTATTTTAAATGTGCTTTATAAATAAAAGGGTTTGGTATGGGGTGGTATAAATCTCTACAGTGTACACTGTTAATTTCCTGCTTTCAATATTTATGAGCCTGATTACACCAACTTGGATAGGTAAACATTTCATATTCATTTATAAGCCTTATGAGCCAAATACACATTTGTTGCTTCAATCTGTTTGGACACGACTTTTGATATATATTAGAAAACATTTCATCTTGTTTGTTTACAAAAAAGGAAATAAACTTTTATATTTAACAAACAAAAAGTGAAAACAAAAGATCTAAAAAAACATGAGGTTTCCTAGTAACTGAAATTAAATTACATACATATTATATATTCTATATATATAAATATTATATATAGTGTTGAAAAAGACTGTTGAGCAAATGGTAATGTTTGGTATTTCTTTTAAAATTGCATGACATATTAGCATGTCAATCTCTGTTTTAGAGCTAGCATAGAATATAGTCACAATGCACAATATAAAATTTTATTTTTCCTCATTATTTGAACATTGAAAGGAAGTTTGAGGTGTTTGGAAATCACTATCAATAAATCTACACCTGGCTTTGCAAAAGTTTGAGGAGTTCTTTTCATTTAAAAAAATTATAAAACACTAATATATATTTGAAGCACATGATATTTTCCATTAAAATTAGGAATTTCTGTGCCATTTGTGAATAAAGTTAAAGTCGAATTAAATTTAATTTCATATTACTGAGGAGCTGAGAGTCCAAAACCTGGCCAAGGGACCAAAGATTTATATAGCAAAAACACTTAATATAAAACTATATTCTATATGATATAAAAACTAGCTTATCTATCATATACTTTTTATAAGTTAGTCTTTTTGTCTAGTAAGTGCAGTATGAATACAAAATTGCAAACATGTTTTTGTTTATCTTGTTTCTGCATAGCACGCAAATTGCTTGATAGTTAGAAAATCGTCCCTATACAGAATGTCATTTTAGACATTTTAACAGGGAATAAGAATAAAGTTATTCTAATTTACTCCTGGGGAGGTTTACATGACAATAAATTAATGCTTAAAATGTATGTTAATTATAGATAAATAAATAAATGCACCAGTGCTGTTAAAATGATCTAATATCCTCATGACCAGTTTTGTTTAGAGTAATACATATGCTTTCTACTTCATTTTAATATTTGTACTTTCTTTAATGATTTAATACATTTGGATTTGTTCGTAGGCGTAACATAAAATATCATTTTAACTTTTTTAACTTTTAACTTAAGGAGTTTCTGTATTTTTTCCCCCTGTAGGATACTGTTGTATTTAAATCTATACATGGATCTTCTATTTTTCCAATTTTGAGTCACTGTGATAATTCTATCTAATCTATGCCTTTGGGCCGCAGGGTTGAATCACATCATTCTGGATTTCCAAGATAAAGTTATTAAAATTTGATGTCGGCTATGATATATGTATCCACTGAATGAAATTGCCACAATACACTGAGAACTGCCCTTTATGTGCTGCTGCCCTGTCAGCACTCAGCTGTACATGGCTGGCAGCCAGCTAGACACAGCCCCTTGTGCCCGAGGGCTTATCTTCTCTGGAACATTATTTATTCCATTGTAGTGTTGGCTTTATTAAATGCCCACATTATTACCGGTGGACCGCAGACTGATTGCTGAGAGCAAGCAACTAGATAAGGGAAGAGAGGCAGAGTTAGCACAGAGAGTGTGTGAAGGAAAAGAGTGTGTGGGCGTTTGTTAAATAAAGCGAATGTCTGCGCATTGGATTGGGGTCGAGTTGCTCCATAGAGCCAAATTTATTAGTGGGAACCTACAGGAAATTACATTGGGATGTCTGTGTGTGTTAGGGAGACTACATGTATGCACTTGCATCATGCGTCATGTCTGTCTATGTGTATGTCTGTTGGTCCCTCAGGGCCACTTAATTAACAGGCATGGTGCACCAATTGAGGTCAAGGTCGTTGCTGTTATTAGTGCCAGACAACAGTGTCGTTCTGTCTTCTGATGGGGGCCAACCAGCGAGTACAACTGCTACTATTCCCGTTAGCTGCCCTAGATGAGTGGGTTGAACTCCTTACTGAGCATGAGCTGTAGTCTCTTTGTTGTGCTTTTCATGTCAATGTTTAAACATGGGCAAAAAAAATTAGATCCACCAATAGGTCTTTAAAGATAATGGGCATTGTGGGGCACAAAATTAAGGAGTTTGTGGATGTCCAGCTGTAAATAATCAATTTAAAGTTTTATTTTAACATATATGGAAATATCCTGGGAAAATCACTTTTTTTTTGTAAAATTCAACTTTTTTTTCTGTGACTTTTATCCACTCTGTATTATTTTTAGTCATATATTTGTTTGAAACTTTGAAAGAAAAAAAAAACATTTCTTTAAATTTTCATTTTGAAGAAGAAATAATTAATTATCAATATATATACTTGTTTCCAGTAAATGTATTTGCATCTACATACAACTTATATAGGGAAAGGTTTTCACCTGATTATTCTATTTCTGCAAAAATAATACACCCCCATCCTTTGTTTTTGATAGCTATATATTTTAGTTGTGAATGTTTTGCATTAAAGTTAGACAATTTGCAAATGAAATAAGATGATTTATGTAAAAAAAAAAACATAAACTACAGTGTGCATGGAACAACTATGGTCTTGATCAATGCAAAGGACTCATAAATATCAAATCTTAATATTTTTGGAAGTTGGAGTGTTTGTTTTTTAGGTTTGGCTATCTTAGGAGGATATCTGTTTGTGCAGGTAACTATTACTATGCAGAATTATTAGGCAGCTTAATAAAAAAAAATAAAAAACATCTTACTTTTTTTATTTTCACCAGGTAAACCAAAATAATAACACAAAATGTAGAAATAAACATTTCTGACAGTCCAAAACAAAACCAAAAACAAATCAGTGACCATTATAGCCACCTTTCTTTACAATGATACTCACAAGCCCCCCACGGCCCCCATAGAGAACCCAGTTCCAGTAACGTTGCAGCTCTGAAATATGACAAAACTAGTGGCAAATGACATCTTGGTAGCCTAATATTTGCTTTTCCTCAAATCGTGGGCAGCTAATTTGCGCCCCCCCCCCCCCCCAACACGCATATTGGCTATTTGTCATCAAACTTGATTGTTCGGTGATCACGCTTCAAAAGTTTGGTCATTAAAGACTGCTGCATCACTCTGCAAGACATCTCACTATTTTTGACTCGTCAGAGTCCATCAAAACTCTCTTTTGACCAATTTTGCCAAAGGAAAGAAAGCTGCCTAATTAAAGCAACCGTATATAGGGTGTTGATGTCATTAGACCGCACTCCTCATTACAGAGATGCACATCATCCGATTTACTTAATTGGAACAGGACGACATGTATGAACAGGATGATGTGATCGATCTATTCATTTGCCAAATATTTCTGCACACATTGAAATTTCAAGTGCAGAATATTTATCTTATTTTCAAGAGCAAAATACTAATTGCTATAGCTGTTCACTTAACTACGTACTCAAAGTAAGGGCGAATGCATTTATCTTTTAAGATTTATTTTTGTAGTTTTGTTTTTGTAGTGGATTACTAAATACGTTTATTGTAATTATATGAAAAAAAAAAGCCTCAGCAAATGATTCTTCCGTTGGACCAATTTAAGCTTTACAGTTTGTTTGTGTTTTTTGTTTAGTGTCTCCATAAAAAAACAACAACAAAACACTGCACCCGTTGTTAATTTTGCCTAGATACGCTACTGGGGGAAATATTTTTTTTTTTCATGAAATGTCAGAAAACGTACTTCAGAGCGCGAGCCCCGTGCACGCGGCAGTAGGCAGATCTCTCTCTCTCTCTCTCTCTCTCTCTCTCTCTCTCTCTCTCTCTCTCTCTCTCTCTCACGGCTCCCTATTCTCACAGCTCCAACTCCAGCTGTTCCTTCACTTACCTCCTTGTGAGTCCGAGTGATGTTCCCACCCCGAAAAAAAAATACACGGGACGATAAACAGGGAGGGATGTTGAAGGACGAGGAGAGGAGAAGGGAGAAGAGCAAGTGATGAGAAGAGCAGCCAGAGAGGAGAGCGGCTGTCGCAGAGGAACAGGAGGAGGAGGAGGAGAGAGGGAAACAGACACATCTGCGGTGACTTGCGGGGATTCGGCTCGGTCAACATTTTTAAGAGGCCAGCATTTTTCTACCGGGTAAGAGGAATTAATAAGGTGCATCGGGGCGGGCTGCGTGTTGTTAAATTCTTTGCACTTTGGTTATTTTTGGAGATGCACATTTAGGGAAACGTTTTAAAAAAAAACTGTTACTAGGAAGGATTTTATGTTGCATCTCTCTCAAGACATCCACCGGACGGAGTTTTCAGCACCCATGGGAGCAAAGTGGATTCACTAAAGGAGGAAAGGGGCGCTGATCTTATCAGGAGATACCTTCCCCCTTTCCTTCTCCTCCCTTACATAAATGTTTGCGTGCCATTAGTGCTCTTCTCTTAGTCGCATTTCACGCACACGCGGACAGACGTGGACATTGATCTGTTACACATGTGGTCCTAATAACAAGGACGGACCTCACCCCCACTCCCTCTCCCCAATCCCCACCCCACTGTCTGATGACTCCCCCTTGCACAGGTGGACGTGGTACGGAGCCTACTGTAGCATCATCTTCTTCAGCACCACCACCATCCTCCTCCTCCTCCTCAACACCAGCATGTCCTCGTCGTCGCGCAAGATTTCCTCCGAGTCATTTAGCAGCTCGGTGGGCTCAGACTGTGGGCTGGAAAGCCCCGGAGGAGACGGAGGGGACGGTGCTTTGGAGCCGGCTGATGAGAGCCGGGGCTGCCCGTTCTCCTCCTTCCCTTCGTCCCACAGAGCGATGCTGTGGAACGGCCGCAGCCCCGCGGAGAGGTCGACGCGCCCGGCGAGAGAGGAGCATCAGGGACCCTGCGTGCCCCACAAGAGGGCCACCAGGCGGCGAAGGGTCAACCTGGACTCGTTGGGCGAAAGCCTGAAACGACTCACTTCACCCACGGTAAGCTTACAACTCCCCTGTCTCATAGCTTAGAAGTAACATATATACAGATTAGTTTTTTTTCCTTTAAAATCATTATTTCAAGTTTTATTTTGCGTTTTTCTTTAAGATACGTTGTCTAAATTTTAATCTTATGTCATTTTAGGTATATTTCTCCAAGTAAACATGTTTTTCTAAAATCTAAGAAAAGCACTTTTGCAGTATTCCTCTTGTTTGAAAATGTTATAAAGTAGAAAGGAGCATGGAAAAACTTCATATAGTCATTTTCTAAAGCACCCATCCATCCATCCATCCATCCATCCATCC
The DNA here is from genome assembly GCA_034780135.1 of Jordanella pulchra. Classification (NCBI taxonomy): domain Eukaryota; kingdom Metazoa; phylum Chordata; class Actinopteri; order Cyprinodontiformes; family Cyprinodontidae; genus Jordanella; species Jordanella pulchra. Next base: position 44 of record JAUZNJ010033949.1, on the reverse strand, counting down.
ATCCATCCATCCATCCATCCATCCATCCATCCATCCATCCATCC
>JAUZNJ010033948.1:0-12938 GCA_034780135.1 Jordanella pulchra | reverse complement strand
TAGATAGATAGATAGATAGATAGATAGATAGATAGATAGATAGATAGATAGATAGATAGATAGATAGATATTCAAAATCAAATTTTTATTTATTTTACTAAATGATCATTTATTTATTTATTATCACTTTTTCAGTTTTGTGTTATTTGGATTACTAGTGTGAATTTACAATTTTCTTTAATGGAAGAACTGTAACTGCATGTGAAAAAGAACAATGTTTTATATTTTTTTATCTCCCAAACAGAATGATGATTAGATGCTCAGAGGCACAGGAAATAAACAGCTGTTTTCAGATTTCTTTCATTTCCCCCTTAGGTTTCCTTAGCAAAGTCCCTGAAGCCTAAGATTCATAGGTGTGTCTGAACAGCTGATGACAGTTTGGATGTTACTGTAAATTAGTCTAGAAAAAGCCCAATAATTCATAACCTTTTTTGCTCATTTACAAGCAATCTGGCACTAACAACCAAGACCAGGAAATGATAACAATGTGAAGTTTGCAGCATTAAATGTTATTTGCAGACATGCATTAGGGTGTAAGAAGTCTGTAGATTGATGTCAGTGAGGTTAACGGCCCTGTTAGCTCTGTGAGGAAGGCCCATAGCCTCTGCTCCCCCCTCCATCATCCAGGGACTTAAGAGTGAAACAAAGCTACGTTACCTCCCTATTGGCCAACAACATGTTTGTGCACGCGTGTGTGTGTGTGTGTTTAGATTTGGGTGTGTGTTTCCAGGAGGGAGCGAGGCGTCTGCACTCATTATTGTCTTCTTCTGCATCACTGACTCTGACACTTAGCAATGGCTTTATTCTGTTTTGCAGCCTCTGTCTGTTGGGATAATGAATAATTAGGCTAGCACTACAGAACACATGAGCACCACAGGGAGTGGGAGTCCGACATGTCTGCTCAGAGATTCCATGTTTAAGATCTCTGCTCTGATGTTGATTTTAGTTGATGCTCAATAGAAGCTTTGCTTTTTGCCACCCTGCTCTAGTACCTGGTTGGAGCCACTTTTGACTTCTGAACTATTTTGTGGTAAAGGTTTTATGAAGTGTTGGAAACAGGAAATTTTAACCTATATTAATTTTATTACATCAGGCTTATTGTTGGGCTACATGAATTTCCTGTTTGTTTGTATCCCAAAGCTGCTCTGCTGGATTAAGATTAGGGCATTGGAGCTCAGAGAACTCCTTGGCTAAACAGAGGCGGGAAACAGTTCAAGCTAACAAACACTTCATAAGGCAGAAAAATATGCTACACCTACACAGGGAAGGGGATGACGTAAGGATTGAGCGCCGCATGCTTGTGTCTTTACAAAAAAAGCAGTGTTAGTGTGCACTGGAAGCTAGGAGTAACACAACGCGGGACTGAGCATTTCTGGAAGTCCTGTTTTTTCCCTGAATTTTAAAACACTTTGTTTTTATTCCATAAGTCGGTTTGTGTATTTGTATTTATGTCTGTCTCATTGTATTACCATTGTTTATTTTATTTTACTTTCTATTTTCTTTTAATTTTGATGTGTACAGCACTTTGGTCAACAAGTTGTTTTTTTTAAATGGGCTTTTTAAATAAATTGGATTGGATTCGCCTCTGCCACCAGACTCTTTAGAAAACAATTGAAATAATCACAATTGTTTTTGAATTTTCTGGTTAAATATTAATAATATATTGACGTGCACTACTGACCACTGGAAGAGTATCAATAAAAAACAGCTTAATCATCATCACAAATGAGCTCGTGTAATAACAAACAGCTGGTGTTAGTGGAGTCTGAGGGAACAATCTTTAGATGTAAGTAGGGCTGGACGATATGTCTAAAATTTATATCATGATATATTAATTTCGGTCGATACGATATAATTTCGATATCGATGTAGGAAAAATAAAGGCCTTAGAAAGACAGTCAAGAATGCCTACAACACATGACCATACAGATTTATGATGAATATTTTTCAATGTTTATAAAAACCCTCCAAAATAACATTTAATAAACATTAGCTTTAAAAAACAAAAATACATAAAACTACGTGAAAACCTGAAGCATCAGTCAGTGGCCAATGCTATGTCAATAGAATGTGATGTATATTGAAATATTGAAAATGTTGGTAAAATTCATATCATGATTATTGAATTAAAATATTTGCGATATATATTGATATTAAATTACTGTCCAGCTCTAGATGTAAGGGTGGCAAACCTGTTCTTGGCTCTGCTCTCAGGATGATGATGCACCATTTATCTCTTGAAAAGTACTCACTAATGTCTCCGTTCTTATTTCAATTTCATTTTTAATCCAGTAGGTAAGAAAAAGATTTGGAAAATAACATTTTCATCAGGAATATCTTTATAAACTTTTAAGTGAACACGTGACTTGTGAGAAGCTTTTCCACTGTCAGCCTTGAGTCACGGTTAGCTGAGCTCTGATCCTGCATCAACGCCCCACTGCTGCTTATTGTCCTCTGTTTTATAAATGATCTATTAAGTAGCAATAACACAGAAAAAAGTATGGAGACATTTGGAATAAGGTTTAGGAAAAACATAACCAAACAAGGAAGGAAATATTCTTTATTCTTCTTTGAAATATTGTCTTGGTTTTTTAGGATTTACATTTGTCCTAAAACTGATTCAACACTAAGTTCATGGTATGGGCCATATCTTTACTGGAGTAGATTTTCATGCTTTTCATTTATTTTACTTTTCTGTGTAAAGCCTTATATACAACTTTTATCCTGATGATAAAATGCTACATTACATGTGTACATAGAACCTTGATTATTCTATTTGAGTTTCTTTTGATATGCTAGTTTGCGGGTTTAGATTTTGGTTTTATCTTAGTATTTGTCAAATCTGATTGATCATCTGTTTTTGTAAAAAGTCATTCTGATTTGCATCTACCCTTTTCCGTTCTCTCCTCCCTGCTTCTTTGGTGCAGACTGCCCTCAGACAGACGGTGGGGAGAACAACCTACCAATCAGTTCCAGCGGTGATGACTCAGAGGAGACTCAGATGAGGCTTCAGTTGAAGAGGAAGCTGCAGAGGAACAGAACATCCTTCACACAGGACCAGATAGAAGCACTGGAGAAAGGTACTAATCACATCCCACAGTCCAAATACATTAGCTGGGTTTCTGCAGTTTAAACTAAATCTCAAAAAATGTTTTCTAAATTATCACCACATTGGCAACTTCATATTTTTCACTTAGAACAGATCAGATAAAGTCTGAACTAAACCCACCTTCTTTAACAACCTTAAGCAGGAGTTAAAAATTTGTAACTCATTTTTTGGATGGGGTACTAAAAAGTAAATTAAATAGCTATGTCAACATTTACAATGAAGTTAAAACAGTTATAACTGTATACGTCAAAATCATTAAGCCTGCATGAGGAAGAGTCATTAAAATCCTAAAATATAGGTGATGTGGGAAATGATATCAAAAAGGATACTTGAACTATCTTAGTGGCCAATTGTCAACCTAAGATAATCTATCAGCAGCTGAAGGGTTTCAGAACCTTCAGTCCAAAGTCCAGCTTGATCATATCCTTATGCATTTTAAATAAGGATTAAAATAATTAGGGATTTCTGTATTTAGAGTTTCTCCATTAACCTTTGCTGATCAAATCTGATGCTTCCTTGGTGAAATTATCACTAAAAACTTTTACCTTTTGGCCAAGACACTTCAAAGGCAAGATGTTCTGCCTCATTTGAATATTTTCTCCCCGGATCTAATGTTGAATATTGCAATGATAGTAAATATCATTATATAAAATGTTTCTTGCCCTGAAGCCAATATCTCACAAAATATGCTGAAGCTATTTAAACAAAACTATTTAAAATATTCTTTATTGTGAAAGAAGCAATTAAAAAGACAAAATTACCTAAAACCATCACATCAGATTACACTAAAATAGGTGAATACTTTTTCAAGGCACTGTTCAGCCATCATGATAGTTATTTGTTTTAGTTGAGATATTACTACTGCTCTGTGATGTTATAGTTTTATATACTTTTATATAGGTTGATAAAAGTTGTATTTCTTATCGTATCAAGATATTGCTTTACCATGTTGGTAAAGTAGATCAATGCAGTTTGATTGAGTAAAACTCGGTGGCAGCTAGCAGCTTAAAGCTTTACAGGAGACTTTTGTTCTATTGTTTGGTGCTTAATTAATCTGAAAAACCTCTATGTTTCTACGTGGAGTTATATAAGTTGTGTCTGCCACCTGAATTTGTCTGCCTCATCTTCTCTGACTCAAATAAAAATGGAGAAAACTTTGGGATTTTGTGTCTGTCAGTTGTGCAGCAGCACCACAGATGGTAGTATATGTATCTCTGTCTCCAGGTTTTAAATCAGCCACTAAGGGGGGCTGATATAAATGATAGACTCAAGCTAAATACATAACTCTACAAGGAAAAATGTATTTTTTTCAGATGTGCAGAATAGCACCAAACATTTTACACTTTCCATCTGTTTTTGAAATTGCTTAAATCAGCTGATTGTAAAATGATTAGCTAGAAGCTTTCACCACTCTGAAAATGCGTTCACGTTTTTAACAAGCGCAGGGTGATATGGCATTTTTCAGTGAAAATATCTATAAAATCAAATGAAATCAATTCATTAATTAAATTAAATATAAAATATATAAAATCCAAACTATCTCATTATTTTATTTATTGGAGTTTGGGGGCGTGCACGGCCTATGTACAAAGGCCTCAGTCCTCTACGTGGGCGACCCAGGTTCAAATCTGGCTTGGGGTCCTTTCCCACATGTCTCTCCCCCTCTCTCATAGCCTCTTTCCTGTCAGCTTACTGTGTGAAAAACAAGCCAATAGTGTGGTAAAAAAAAAAAATAGTGGTGTAAAAATAAATATTGAGGATTTCTTGAACTGAGTAGCTATGTCATTATTGAAACTGTTAATTTGTTGTTGTTTTCTAATTCACTTTATTGATTTAGCTTTAGTTGACAACACGTCACCTCAAGTCTCTTTACACAGATAATTTAAAAATATAATCTAGATAGATAAGTTTTCTAACTAAGGAAAGCCAGCTGATTGCATCCAGACATTGACTTTGCAGGATTTGCCCCTTCTAGATGTGTATGTAGTTACATTGGACACTGGCTTGAGTTGTGTTGTTGACCTTGCTGTAATAACTCACACTAAGCATCCATGTAGTAACAGTGGAGACGAAAAACTACCTTTTAATTGTAAGAAACCCCAGAATCATTGTCATATACAAGCACAAGATCTAAAGAATGGAAAAGAGAATGCTTGGATCTATGTATATTTCAAACAAAGCCAATATTTTACTCCTGTTTTATTCATCATAGAGCACATTCTTTTTAAAGGAAGATGTTGTTACTTTTTACCACGGTTTGAGATTTGACTCTGTATTACAGTTTCTTTAAGAATATGTTTATTTATTGATTAAAATGTTTTAATTTTGTTGTAGAATTTGAAAGGACTCACTATCCAGATGTTTTTGCTCGCGAACGTCTCGCCAATAAAATTGATCTCCCTGAGGCAAGAATACAGGTAAGCTTTAGAAGTTGGAGCTAAATTTGATCTTTATTTGAGACTTAAACAGTGAAAACATGTCTTTATTGTTAAAGGACTCTTCTTAGGAACAGGATCACATTGCAGAAATTAATACCAGAAGTTTTTTCACAGTTCAAAACTCTTTATATTTTTAAACTTTTTATTGATTTTAAACCAGGAGGCTGTGATTTAAGATATCTGTGAAACGTGAAGTTTGGTCACTTTTAATTTAAATTTGTAGGGTTTTTAAAGTAAACTCCAGCAAACAAAACACATAAACTCTTACTGTCTAAACAAAACCTTGAAAAATAAGTTGTTTTCCTGCCTTACAAGATACCAACGTCACACAGGACGGACAACACTGCTCTCTGCACATACACACGGACCCATATTTATACTGGCAAACCAGCCTAACATGCCTAACATGCATGTGTCTGTGAGAGGATGCATAAGCACAGATTGAACATACAAGTTCTGTGCAGAAATACTCCATGTATGGACTCAAACCAAAGATAGAACTAAAAAGCAACAGCATTTCCATATTTTAGAAGTCTAGAATTGTGCTGCTTCAAGGTGGCTGTATGTTGGAGTTGTTCTTCTACCTTGGCTCTGGTATTCCTTTTTAAGAGAATTTTCATGCCTATGTTTTTTAATCAGAGTTTGATTTTTCTGATGTTTTTCGCCTTTTTGTTGAGTCCTGTAAAACTGGAGCTATTTTAATAATATTTTTGTTGGAAATTTGTTATGACGCGTAACCACAGTAACCATAGGAAGTTGATTTTTTAAAACCGGGAGCAGGTCATTAACATCTCTTAAACTAAAATAATACATAAACTTCTTCTGCAAGTACCAGATGAATTAAAAGAGGAGGTGCAGATAATGCAGAACAGGAGCATGGAGAAGAGAGAGGAAAAATAAATTTAAACCAACTCTTTGATCCATCATCATGGCCAATGTGAGATCTTTAGGAAACAAGCTGAAAAAACTCAAAACCCTAGCAAGGACCCAGCCAGAATATTGGCAGTGCAGCATTACGTATTTCAATGCAATGTGGCTGCAGAATCACATATTGGACTCCTGCATTTCTTTGTCAGGCTTTCTGACCATATGAGCGAACAGAGATTTAAAGAAGACTGGAAAACTCAAAGGAGGTGGGTTAGCAGTGCTTGTGAACAATAGATGGTGACACCCAGGGCATGTTACTGTGAAGATTCGTCACTGCAGTCCAGATATTGAAATGTTGGCAGTTAGTTTTCCGCCATATTATCTGCCCAAAGAATTTACCAGTTTGCCAACACTGCATGTGATATAATCAGTTATTGTTAAGCTGCAGACACAAGACTCAAATGTATTTGTGGCAATAACTGGTGATTTCAGTCACGCCTCACTCTCCACTACACTGCCAACGTTCCAACAGTTTGTCAGCTGCTGTACCTGGGAAAACAAGACTTTGGACTTATTTTATGCAAATGTGAAGGACTTCTTCATCTTTGAAGTAAGACCTACTCTGGGTAACTCCTATTACAATCTTGTTTTTTCTCTGCTCAGAGCATAGGCCACTTTATAAGAGACTACTTGCATTAAAAAGAACTGTAAGAAAATGGTCAAAGGACGCTGAAGAAGCCCTGCAAGGTTGTTTTGAGGCTACAGAGTGGGATGCTCTGTGTCAGCCAGAGGATATCAATGCAATGCCTGAATATGTGACTTACTACATAAACACTTGTGTAGATAACACCATCCCCACCAGAACAGTGAAACGCTGTCCAAATAATAAACAGTTGGTCACAAGTGATCTGAAGCAACTACTCAATTAGAAAAATAAGCCTTTAAGAAGGGAGACAGAGAATTATCGAGGAGTATACAGTAGCATCTTAAGGTCAAGATCAGATAAAGCAAAGAGGCATACAGAAGGAGGCTCAAAAACAAGCTTTGTCAGAGATGTGTGGTCAGAGATGAAGAAGATCGCAGGCTTCAAGTGGAAGTATGATCAGACAGATGGCAGTCTGAACAGAGCCAATGAACTGAATACTTTCTTCAACAGGTTCAGTTCAGTAACAAGCTCAGCATCTTTCTCTCCAGCTTACAGTCACATGGACATCCTGCCCTCCTCTGCCATTGGTTCTTCTGCTTCTATGAGTTTGTTGTCAGCCAAATCAGAAGATGGTGCTGTTCCCTCCACCCTTCACCTCTCTGCCTCTAGAAGTCAAGTTAAGAGGCAACTGGAGAGACTAAATTGTATGTAATAAGTCAGCAGGTCCTGATGGTGCCAGCCCCAGAGTCCTGGAGATCTGTGCCGAGCAGCTCTGTGGGATCTTACAGAACCTCTTCAACTTTTGATTAGTTGAAGATGCTATCATACACCTGCTTAAAAAACCCCACTGTCATTTAGACAAGGCAGACAGCACTGTGAGGATCATTTTCTTTCATTTCTCCAGTGCATTTAACACAATTCAGTCTGACTTTTTTTGTGAGAACCTCCAGAAGACTCAGGTGGAGGCATCAACCATTGCCTGGATTGAAGTGTACCTGACAAACAAACCACAGTTTGTTAGAGTGAAGGGTCAACTGTCTGATCAAGTAGTCAGCAGCACGGGAGCATCACTGGGGACAGTATTCATTTACTTTTACCTTGTACACCACTGACTTCAAGTACTAGATAGTTATGTCACCTGCAGAAATAATCAGATGACTCTGCAGTCATTTGGTGCATCAAAGGTGGATAAGATGCTGAGTACAGAGAGCTGGTGAACAGCTTTGTGGCATGGTGTGGAAACAATCATCTGATCCTGAATCTCGACAAAAAAAGGGGAGATGATTGTAGATTTCAGAAGAAACAGGAACAAGATGTTTCAGTAAAGATGTTGAGGTGGTGGAGGGGTATAAATACCTCGATGTTCATCTAGACAACAAACTAGACTGGAGATACAACTGTGAAGCTGTCTACAAGAAGGGACAGAGCAGACTGTACTTCCTAAGGAAGCTTAGGTCCATCGGTGTTTGCAAAAAGATGCTGCATATTTTCTATAAGTCTGTTGTGGAGAGTGTGATCTCTTCCACCATCATCTGTTAGGGTAACAGCATCAGAGCAAATGACTTAAAGAAGCTCATAAAGCTAATAAAGAAGGCCGGCTCTGTTCTAGGAACTCCTCTGAAACCTCTGGAGATTATTTCACAAATGAGAATTATTATTATTATGAAGTGAAGAAGATTATGGACAACATCGAGCATCCCATTCAGATATTTTTAAACAACAACAGAGCATCTTCAGTAAGAGGCTTCTCCAGATCCGGTGCAAGACAGACCGATTCAGAAGATCCTTCTCGCCTACAGCTATCAATACCTACAATAGCTGGTTAAGAGAAAACAAAACATGAGTTACTACAACATTTAATTTCCATCCATCTTCTCCCGCTTTGTCCGTCAAGGTCGCCGCTGGGCCGGTGCCTATCTCCGGCAGACTATGGGCGTAAGGCGGGGTACACCAAGGACAGGACGCTAGTCTGTCACAGGGCAATACATAGACACACACAAAGACATACGACCATACATGCACACACTCACACCTAGGGACAACTGAGAGATGCCAATTAACCTAACAGTCATGTTTTTGGACTGTGTGAGGAAGCCGGAGTACCCGGAGACAACCAACGCATGCACAGGGAGAACATGCAAACTCCATGCAGAAAGACCCCAGGCTGGGACCGAACCCAGAACCTTCTTGCTGCGCTACAGCGCTAACCACTGCGCCACCGTACAGCCTCTTTTAATTTCCTTTTGGGATAAATGAAGTATTTTTGAATTTAAACAAATATTTGCCACCATGCAGCCTCCACATGACTGTGAATTATATATTTAAAATTATATATTTATATATATATATATATATATTATATATAAGAGTTGTTTTTTAAAACAAATTTGTATATAGTGTATTTCTGCACAATTCAGTTTCATTATGTGAAGGTGTGCATAAATAGGGTAATTACTAAATGTAGTGTAAAGCTATTTGGAGTCTCCTAAGTTCAAAAAGCACCATATCAGTTCAGGCCATTCAGTCTGAATATTTTTTAGACTTAATACAGACTTAAATACTCTCCTGTTAATACTGATTTTGACCACTCCCCTACTGCCATACTGACTTAGTAAATGATAGTATAATTCAGATACTTTTTCATTTAACAGCACCAGGATGTAGGAGGGAAATCTCTCCTGTCTTTAAAGTGTTTTACAAACAGTGTTGGATGTGACTCTATTTTTTTGGGTGGTTTTTCCAGGTTTGGTTTTCAAACAGACGAGCAAAGTGGAGAAGAGAGGAGAAGTTAAGGAATCAACGACGGCAGGTTTTGAATTCCTCCAACCATATTCCCATCAACAGCAGCTTTAGCAGCAGCACTTATTCATCTCCACCTCAGCCTTCTGCACCAGGTATCAAATACTGCAAACACTTTGCTACATCAAACTCTACAGTGATGGAGACATAGAACTTATTGAAAAGTCAATTCAGTTTTATGTGTCATTTTGAATCCATCTTAAATGTGAAGATTGGATACTAAGATTTAACAGGAAGGTATTTCCACAAATTAACTAATTCAAAGCTGTGCCCTCTAACGAGGGCCAGGTTTATATTATACTTCTTGAACAAATTTTTTTGTCTTTCACTTGATTTTTTGGTGTCAAATGTCATGTTATATTATAGAAGTTTTGAAATTATTTAGATTTCATATTTCATGAAAGCCTTGTATTCGAATGTTTTTTTTAATTCTCTGTTGGTTTTGTTTATTGGATTGGATCATGGAAATCTGAGGAACTAAGACATGTTAGAAATTTAACGTACAGCAAGCTAATCCCACAAGCCTTCAGTGAAGTGGAGGTCAGAAAGCATTAAAATATCTCCACTGCCAAATATGGTCCATAAGTGGAAGAATGGGATTCCCAATGCTATGGGAATCACAACTGATAAGTTCCTGTGCAGAAATTGTCATTAAGCCTTAGTTATCCAGTGTGGGCAGTTCCACCATCACACTAACTCTGCCAAAAGCCCTGTCATATTCTCTATGTTTTTCACCTTTTGTCTTTACAATACAGTTTTATTAGTCTGAATCTGTGTTGAATTACAGCTCTACTGAACACTGTGGTAGGTGTTGGCAGAAAAGGTAGCAATCAATGTCAACTTCATTTTTTATAGTACCTTTAATACATAAACTTCTACCCAAAGTGCTACAGATAATATAAATATATAAAATAACAAATACATTAAATGAAATGAATAATCAAAATTACTACAAAATATATAAGAGCGGGTTCAGAGGTCAAATGATAAGAGAAGTCCCAGTTAAAAGGACATTTATTACTATGTCATTGCTAAATCGATCTATACTATTTCACCAAAGATGTATGTTTGGCCTCACAACCATTATTTTGTACCTTACAGCAGCCGGGCAAACTGTAAGAAAATATCAAATGTACTTCTAGTTTATAGCAGATTTGATTCAGTTCAATTAGTTTTATAAAGACGTGGGTGTATATCAGAGGTAAATTATTTTGAAATGTTTTCTTATCCAGACTTTTCTTTTTCGCTTTGTTTCTCTCTTTCTCTCTTTCTCTCCATTCAGTATCCTTTTCTACAGGATCCATAATGGGAAGATCGGATCAAGTTCTGTCCAACAACTATGGCCTTCCAGCAATGCCAGGCTTTAATATGGCAGCTAGCTTGCCCATACAAGTAAGATTATCTAATAGGACATACAATTAGGACTTTATTTACTGGTGCATATATGATCATCAATAGACGGTGTTGTACCGTCATCATAAATGTGGACTGTCATCATAAAGCTTTGTGACATTGGTTGGATGACGGTACTGATTGTGGCAGTGAGGGTCACTAGAAGATTATTCAATAAGAAACATTGTTTTAATTTAAATATTAAGGATTAAGTTAAGATAAAATTTATTCATGTGCTGGATCTTCAAACTTCTCAGGGTGAGGCATGGTCTTCCTTTTAGTGGTTACATATGTAATTTAATGCATTAGATAGTATTAAATCCAGATCCTTGGTGGGACGGAATCTGCCCTGATGCAAAGAGAAATCATGCAAACTTATCTGAACAAAAATGTTTTGAATTCCAGATCAGATTCTCTACCCAAGTGTTTAACTTTCACAGTATACTTAATAAGCAGAATACTCACATCTGAGTTTCATTCATTTCTAGTCAACCCAATTCAATTAAAAAATATTTTATTGATCCCAAAAAGGAAATCAAATGTTGCAGTAACAAATATCTGTTTCTTTTTTCAACGAGTTGTTAAATGTGTTGATAGCTGTAGGCAGGAGAAATCTTTGTTCTGTCTTGCACTGCATCTAGAGAAGCCTTCGACTGAAGACGCTCTGTTGGTATTTAATAGTTTTCTCAAAGTAGTCGTAAGGATTTTGATTTCATGAAGAATTATTCTTTTGAAAATTGTGTCCAGATGTTCTAGACAAGTTCCTCCCCTGAATTTTCCAGTCTTCTTTAAATCTCTCTCCTTGTATGGACAAAACCTGGCAAAGGGACACTATGGCCAGGGATATGATCTAGCAGCCATGTTTCAGTAAAACACATAATACTTTGTTCCCAATATTTTGGCTTGATCCTACCTAGGGTTTTGAAGGACCCAACCAATATTTTTTTTCTAAAGATCTAAAATTGCCCATAATTATTGATGGTATAGAGGGCTTGAGTGTTCTCCTTCTGTTCCTTCGCCTTGTTACTGCTCTGCATCATCTGCACCTCATTTGTAATACCAATGATTTAGCTGAAGTATTATTTCAGCTTTTTCATTTTTGAAAATATTTTGATCTTTACAGCATCTAACACCTCATGATGCGAATGAGAAGAGGCTTTACTCTTAGCCTCTCCCAGAGGAGCAAGCTTCTTGCCCTATATCTAAGGGAGTGCCCACCTACCATGCAGAGAAAGCTTATTTCGTCTACATGTAACAGGGATCTTGTTCCTTTGGTCATTATCCAGATTTCATGGCCATAGTTTGGATGAGCAAAGCTGATCTACAAACTGGGTACAAATCATACTGCACCTTTAAAATTAGTAAAGGAGCAGCATTTACTCCTTGCCTTCATGTATAGCTTGAACATAAGCTGATCATCAAAATATAGCTTTTGTGTCTATATTTAGTATGTATAAAAGTCTGAAGTTATTGTAGCGAGAAGGAGACACAGGTACGATAACAAAGACAACTTATATAATCAGGGCCTAAGTTGTAAGTCATTTATTGTATTGTCAATACTTTGTGTATTGTCTGTAAAGAAAAAAAAGAATCAGATTAGTATTACCGTTTGTAAAGAAAAAAAAGAATCAGATTAGTATTACCGTTTGTAAAGAAAAAAAAGAATCAGATTAGTATTACCGTTTGT